>JANAVB010026147.1:0-143461 GCA_029216955.1 Iris pallida | reverse complement strand
GTATAGTCGATCGTAAAGTCATAGTCTTTGATTAGTTCTAGCCAACGCCGCGGTAGTAGGTTCAGCTCCTTTTGAGTGAAGAGATACTTGAGGATCTTGTGATCGGTATAGATCATGCACGCCATGCCATAAAGATAGTGGTGCCACAATTTTAGCGCGAACACAATCGTCTCTAACTCCAAGTCATGCTCAGGATAGTTCTTCTCATACGGCTTCAACTGTCTAGAGGCGAAAGAGATCACCTTGTCTCGCTGCATGAGCACACATTCCAAGCCCTGGCCTGAAGCATCGTTGAATATTTGAAAACCCTTTACCCTATCCGGAAGTGCGAGTAAAAGGGCCGAAATGAGTCGTTGCTTCAGCTCTTGAAAGGAAGCTTTCATCCGACCACTCATATACGACTCCTTTTGAGTGAGGCGAGTCAATGGTGATCCAATCTTCGTAAAATCTTTCACGAAGCGTCTGTAGTATTCCACTAAACTAAGAAAAGTTCGAATCTCACTAGCCGACGCAGGCTACCTCCAATCAGCAATCGCTTGAACTTTCTTCGGATTGACTGCGATACCTTTGGATGAAATGATGTATCCAAAAAAGGATACGCTGCTCAGCTAAAATTTGTACTTGCTCCTCTTTACAAGTAACTGATTATCTCAAAGGATCTGGAGTACGTTTCGCAGATGTACTGCATGTTGCGCTCGATCCTTCGAGTAGACGAGGATATCGTCAATAAAGTCTACCACAAACTTGCTGAGGAACGAACGAAACACCCGATTCATTAGATCCATGAAGGCGGTAGGAGCATTTATTAGGCCGAATGGCATTACCAAGAACTCGTAGTGGCCGTAACGAGTGGGAAAGGCAGACTTCGGCACGTCATCTGGCTTGACTTTGAGTTGATGATAACCTGATCGAAGATTAATCTTCGAAAACATCATGGCACCTTGGAGATGATCAAACAAATCGTCAATACGGGGTAGGGGATATTTGTTTCGGACGGTGGCCTTATTCAATTCCCGATAGTCGATACAGAGCCGCATCGATCCATCATTCTTTTTGACAAATAGCACAGACGCACCCCACGGCGAGATACTTGGATGGATGAACCCTCTGTCAAGTAATTCCTATAGTTGTACTTTGAGTTCTTTTAATTCTGCAGGGACCATTCTGTACGGAGCTTTTGAGATCGACCGGGTGTCGGGGAATATATTGATGGTGAATTCGATTTCTCGATCGGGTGCAACTCCAGGTAGCTCATCTGGGAACATGTCGGGGAATTCTGCCACAACGTCGGCCTGACCCACATTTGCACCATCCAGTCGCGTGTCTCGAACGGACGCCAAGTAGCCTTCGTATCTTGAATGCAGCATCCTCCGAGTAGAAATTATCAAAATCACCATACACCTCGATGATACTTCACCACACGAGTAGCAAAATTTAGGCATTCCAGGTATGCGAAAGGTGACCTTCTTTCATGCGCAGTCAATAGGGGGTTGTAAGGGTCGAGCCAATCCATTCCCAAAATAATGTCATAGTCCTTCATATCCAGAACTATCACGTCAAAACCGACCATTTGACCCCTATACAGATGATTCCACCACTGCAGGCTAAGTTCGTGAGTAGTGGCATGCTAGAAGGTACACTTACGCTAAGGTTAAGGTCTAACGATATCATAGGAAATTTGTTCTCGACGGTGAAGTTTGTCGATATGAAACTATGCGAAGCGTCTGAATCAAATAGTACACGAGCAAGCACATTATTAAAATTTAATATACCTGTCACTACCGTGTCCGACGCAAACACTTTGTCCTACGTCATGGCATGGATGCGCCCTTAAATATTAGGACGTCGGTCTTGGTTGTTGGGTTGAGTGGGTTGAGTAGGTTGAGGCGCCTGTCCTCAATTTTCTTGATGATTTTGTTGGGACAGAGCATTGAGATGTGTCTTCGGGACATGCAGTCTCACTTTTGGTGACCTTTCTATCCGCAAAAGAAGCATCCTCCTTCGAAGAAAAAGCACTTGCTGGCATTGTGTCCAAAGGAGTTGCACTTGGCACAACGAGATGATAGGTTATGTCCCTAGTAGCCGCCATTGTTATGACGCTTTGACGAATAATTGTTGCCTCTTGTATAACTAGGACGTTTGTGATTGAAATTGTGCATAACGTCTACAGTAATGGGAGGGTACTGGCTCTCAAGGCGGAGAGCATGATTTAGAGCATCGTTCCTGATCTTGTACTCCAGAACCGCTACAAAGTGAGACTTGCCATTGTTCTTTCCTGTCAATTGTTATTGCTAGTATATCAAGTACAGTTTACGTGATTGGTCACTGATATCGTAAGCCATCCTGGACTTATAGCTTTGTTAGTTGGGGCCCTTTCAACGCAAGTAGCAAGTCCCGTTGCAAGTCTCCGTCTAACCCGTGCTATCATCCAACACAGTTATACCATTTTTCCTCCTAGGCCAAAACGGTCCCGTGGCCCTGGGTTGCCGCTCGAGGAATCTTTTACTTTGTCAATAAGTTGTTCATGACCGTGCTAGAACAATTTAGTTACTAAGGCATAGTCTATATTTCTTTGAGAACTTAATCATTTCCTCATGTCCCGTCTTGTCATATCATCAATTTGTTCAATGAGTCAATCCTTTGTTCAACATAGTTTTATAAGATAACTAGACGTATCTGTGCCGTTGCATCTATCATTCCATTCGTACTAATGTTATCGATT
Source organism: Iris pallida (assembly GCA_029216955.1). Lineage (NCBI taxonomy): Eukaryota > Viridiplantae > Streptophyta > Magnoliopsida > Asparagales > Iridaceae > Iris > Iris pallida. The sequence goes on along the minus strand of JANAVB010026147.1, from coordinate 140,739 downwards.
TAACTAAGAAAGGGGTCGAGAAGAGAAGGGTCAGCCACTCACCTTGGTTTTTGTTTGAGGCAAAAGACTTGCTGAATGTGGGACTTGATTCTGAAGAAGCCTTTCCATAACGAGAAAATGATCTTAATTCAATCGTTTTCGTTCGACCATTTCAATCAATCCCGATCTATCGATTTCGACTGGGTTGGTAGCGATAATGTTCCTTTCTCGCGTACCCCGTGGATGGAGAACGGAGCACGATGTAGGGACGGGGGACTACAAAAACCATTTGAACAATATAATTTTGACCCATTTTGAGCTTACGACACACCTGCCAAAGGTGTGCCACACAAATGGGTTCCAATGTGCTATTTATTCACGAGGACACAAAAGACTCATTGGTTGACTTTTCTGGATTGATTTGACTAGAAAATATAGTTTGACCCTAACCTAGCCAACCCCACTTAGTAGAGCCATGTTAGGTTGCCATGACTTACTAGACGTATTTTTGAATTTATTTTGGGCCAAATAGATTTAAATACAATTTTGTATATATATGATTATATTTTTAATAGCCTAATAGTATTTTTGCCTATATATACTAGTTTTATTTTATAAAATTTTACTTTTGTAATATACAAAAGGAAATATGGGAGCTAAATATTTTGTAAATGCAATATATGGAGATATTGTTTATATGCCTATTAGAAGAGTTTTTGTTTCTAGAATTTTATTTTATATGGAGAAAAATATTTTTTCTCATATTTAGTATTTTAAGTATTTAATTTATTGCAAAATAGTTTTGGTAAAAGTTTTATCTTATATAGAAAAATAAATTTAGTAAAGTTTTTAATTTCTACACATTTTTCCATATTTTGGTAAATATTTTTAGAAAATATTAGTAGAATTTTAGTATTCTTCTGGACTTATTTTAGATATAATTTTAATTATATATATGAAATTAATATTAGTTTTAAATAATAAAAAATTAATATAGAGATGCAAAATATATTAAAAATATTATAGAAGATATTTTATATTTTATTTAGATTTTTATTTGAAATATTTATTTCAAATTTTGCTTAGAAAGGATTGATATAAATTAGATTAGAGAAAAAAATAATCCATTATTGTTCCGCTTGCGGAACAGTAACAAATAAACCCGACTCCCACAAAGAAGGCCCTATATAGCACTTGATATATATACATGTCTAGGGAAGAGAGGAGAAAATGCTAGCCTAAACCCTAATCCTACCCCAACCAAAACTCCCACTGGCCACCCCGACCCAGCACGCGCCCCCTGGCCTTGCACGCACCTCCGTGGAGGCTGTCGGCCTGCGATGGCCGTGCATGATAGAAGCGGCAATAGCAGCAGCACACGCAGCAACAATGGCAGGTCGTAGCAACTTCGTAATCTAATTTCTCCACGACCACACCTTCGTTGTTCGAGCCAACTGCCCAGGTTAGATCACAACCTATACACCTTCCACTCCCTTTAAGTAGACTAATTTTGTCATGCCCCGCTCCCATAGAAGTCACCATCCTTACTAAGACGTGATGCCACACGAGCCTAGATTGCGCTCGTGCAAGACGGATTCTATAACGGCCGATTACAGCGGCTGCGACGGGATCGTCGCACAGAAGTCCCAAGCAGAGAAATTGAATAATAGCAGCAGAAATTTAGAACAAAACACAAGTCATTAAAAAGATGCATTTTATTTGATATTGAAACAAGGATTACAATGGGGCGCAAGTCCAAGATTACAATCACTCAAGATCACACTTCTCACATTACAAGTCACTCAGCTTTCTCTCATCTCTCAATACATGTCTCGAGCCAGCGGATGCTTCTGAAGGCGATGCCCATACATTATGTTCCATATAAGTCCTGACTCCACGCGGTCGCATATCTCTAATTGCCAAGGAGCTCCGTGCCTCGACGCATCCAAGCGAGCTCCGTGTCACGAGCTTCTACATGTGCTTGCACATGAAAAATGTGTGGGTGTCAGTACTCAACTGTACTGGTGGTGTGAGCTCCTCACCCACCCATACAAAATTTACATATTTATTTACTTTGTGCAACATAACCCTTTTGATTGTCTTTCTACTCTTGCCTTAGGATCAGTTTTAGGACGAACGCTTTGGCCTATTTTATGTCTGTAGACCATCTCGTGCTTGCGACCACAACGTCAACTCATACTTTGCCTCGAGACCCTTCTCGTACTAACAACGTTAACCTATCAAGTCATGCTCGCCTTTCGGCCCATAATCAGTTACGCAACTACACGATAAGACTCTATTTTCATGTGACCATGCTACAAGTCCTTATTGAGGCCGTGCCTTGTAACTCAGTGAGACTTAACCATATCTCCGTCTTGCTATAAGTCCTTATTGAGGCCATGCCTCGCAACTCAGTGAGACTTTACCATATCGCCGCCTCGCGGACCTTGCTACTTTGATCACCAACTGACCCAATCGAGACTTGTGAACTTAATGTCACTTAACCAACTTTGCTTTGCGGCGATTCCTAAACTTAAACCCGAGATGACTCAAATCTAACTTATGCAACACTATGCCAATAACTTAAGACCCGACGCCACAACTCGTGTCGAAGCACGTCGCCTATGTTGAAGCCAAATCTTAGGCGCAAACATTGTGTTCTAACTGTACGCACATTCAACTCAACTCAATCCAAAGGCACACACGCAGATTATCGCCCGTTCCGACCCACCTATATGAGGTCACTAGCAACACAAGCTATACTTTGGACTTATAGCTTTGTTATTTGGGACCCTTTTAGTGCAAGTTGCGATCCCCGCTGAAATTCCCCGACTAACCTGAGCGGTACTCCCAGCTCAGCTATATCGTATTTCCTCCTAGGCCGAAACGATCCCGTGGCCCCGAGTTGTCGTTAGAGGAAACTTTCGCCCTTGTCGACAAGTTGTCCAATGACCATGCAAGACTCGACTCAAACTGACGTCTCACACAGTCATTCTTCTTCCAGTATTACCATCTCTTTCAAAACCAATATCAAGACTTATATCATTTGAGCCCGTCTCGATGACCTACGGTCATGAGCATTCTTCCATGTTACCCTATCATTTTACTCAACTCAGAATGACCATTTGATAGCCCTTTTTCTAAACTCGACTTGAAATCAACCGTAGCTCGTGCCTTAAACACTAAGTCTGTGCATCGTGCCTTAAGCCAACTGTGTTCTACGAAACACTACCACCCGAGTCATACTTTATACGATGGGCCTTGGAATCGTGAGACCAAGTATTTTGACAGCCGCAAAAAAACATGGGACAGTGCTTAGAAAGCCTTCAATCGCCTAGCATAACTTAGCTTAACTCAATCGTGCAACAACTTGACGAGCAAAGGCTACGTCAAGCCTCACATCGGGGTAATGTGCCGTGCACGCATTCGAGTTTGAACGACCAAGTCAATTGGGCGCCTAGAATTATGCCACCAGTCATGCAATACAACTTAACTCATGGGGCGGGTCAAGGTCAAGGCTATGCCAAGCCTTGGATGATGGGACAATGCATGCTTTATGAAGCATTTATGCGGGCGACGCCTATGACTTAGGCTAACTCTTAACTTTCTGGTGAAGACTTACTTTCCTTCTCCTAAGCCACGGGACCAAGGATCGAGTATCATTTTCAAAGCCATCGTGCAACGATTCTAAGACGACCGTGGGACCTTTTTCTATGTTCTAACTCAATCGACCAAACTTGGGATTATTCCCTTAGCTATGTGGATTCATCTCTTTTATTATCAAGCCTACTTGTGCATTGAAAACTTTCGTTTTATTAGTGCGAAGGCCAAGCTGAGGCAAGTTCACCGAAGCCACACACCTGAGCGAGGGGTCACCTCGACCGAACGGGTCTTCGAGTCGCCGTTGCATGGCTAAGTCCGAATGCCATTGGCATTTTGATTCCTCCGATTGACTGAGCGGGATGGGGCACTACATCATACACCACTCAGAAAAGTTTGTCCTCAAAACTAACTGAGTACTTACTTATTGACTTATCACTTTACTCAACATTCAAGAACTCTCGCACACACTACGCCTATGTGTTTCTCAAATCCGAGCCAAGCTCGTGCTACCCACAATATTTTCTTCAAAACTCACGATCTCAAAGTCCTCGACACTTTTATATTCCTCTAGTCCCACTTGATTCAAGACATCACTTAGTTGGATCATGCACATATTCCAGGCATCCCCAAAATACATGCATTTTAGCCAAGCCTCGTGATAGAGAATCCGCTATCACCGCTCGAGTCGGATCGTGCACATATTCAGGCGTCCTTGATATACATGCATGTCAACCAAGTCTCGTGAACGGTGCATCCATAATTCCTATCTCTTTGCGCCGGGACGTCTGCCTAACACTAGGCTATGTCTTTAGGCTAATGTCATCTGTCAGTATTGGAATCATAGTTCCCAAACAACAATATCAACACTGACCCCATCCTAAGGTCAAACCAAATTGATAGTACGGGGTTTTCTATCCAAGCTTGCATCACTCCGATTTCTAAACTTCGAGCATAGATTTCCTACATGCATCCCAACATTCGTCGTACGGGGTCCGAGTCATTCAGCAAAGCCATCCTCTCGTAAGTTCGCTCAACCAAATCTTCAACATATCAATATCACTCGTTCATCAAGCCATTTCGTATAGTCTATCTCTTCAAACACGTTCGACATAATCTGCCTATTAATCCTTCCAAGTCAAGCACGCTACGACTGTAGAAGCATGAAAAAGAATAAAGAAAGGTCCATGCGGCAAAGGAGCCCCATGCGGCTCAGAAAGCCTATGCGACTCAGGGGTTCCATGCGGCTCAAAAGTCTACGCGGCTCGAATAATTCCATACGGCCCAGAGAAGAGCTATGTTGCCTTCAAACAGCTCTTCCCTACATCTTTTGATGCATTTAATGCCCTGACGGCTGAAAGCTCTGACAAGTGACAGCTCTGACATAAAGGTGTCATAATGACTGACACAAAGGCGTGATCTTCCTAGGGAAATAAAGAAAATCTTCACAACATGGCACTGTCCATCGACTCCAAAAACTTCTATACGGCTCGGCCATGAAGACCCTCATGCGGCTCGGCCATGAAGACTCCCATGTGGCTCGACCATGAAGACCCCCATGCGTCTCGGTCACAAATACTTTCATGCGGCTCGGTCATGACAATCTTCATGCGGTTCAAGTATGATGACTCTTCATGCGGCTCGGTCATGAATACTTTCATGCGGCTTGGTCATGAAGACCCTCATGCGGCTCGGCCATGAAGACTCCCATGCAGCTCGACCATGAAGACCCCCATGCAGCTCGATCACGAATACTTTCATGCGGCCCGGTCATGACAATCTTCATGCGGTTCGAGTATGATGACTCCTCATGGGGCTCGGTCATGAATACTTTTATGCGGCTCGGTCATGACACTCTACATGCGGTTCAAGAATAATGGCGGGACACGTGTCATAAAGCCAATCAACCTCAATAACCCAGATTTACTGCAATCAAAGATTGGGTCAAATCCCAATAATCTGGAATACGTGGCGGGAGAATGAATTAAATTTATTTTGTTCAGATTTGCAGACGTCAGCGAATCATCACGATGGAGATTTATTGCAATCATTATTAATTACTGATAGGATTTGGCATAATCTACATTAATGGCCCAGATTCATCATACTCAAGACTAATGGCCCAGATGGATCAATCACCAGCACTACGTCAAAAACAGTAATTTTTGACCCTTTATTTTTGCAAATATCGACGGACCAAGTATGTAGCTATATTGTTTACAGACTAAAATAGTCGATTATTAATAAAAACTACCAAAATAATATAGAGGAGGATTTTGATGGCTCTTTTCCCAAAAAAATTTCCCGCTGGCCTTTTGGAGCCTAAAGTTATCGAAAACTTTTCCCTCAACGAAAACTAGCATCTGTGTCATCTCTTTAACGAAAACCTTTCCCTCAAAATTCCTCTCCGAGCTGTGAAGGAGAAAGCCCTAGGTAAGTAAACCTAGCATCTGTGTCATCTCTGTCAAAAATTTCTCCAACGAATATTTTCTCAAAAAAAAGATGTGAAGGAGGAAGCCCTAATTCTGTGTCATCTCTTTCATCTCTTTCTTCAACGAAAATTTTTCATCGTGTCATCTCTTTTCTCTTACTCTTTATGTTTTGCTGTGATGAAGCCGTCCCTAATTCTCTCCGAGCTGTGATGAAGCCGGCCCTAATTCTCTCCGAGCTGTGAAGGAGGAAGCCCTAGCTAGGTAAGTTCATATTTTCTCAAAAAAAATGAAATTCTTAATGTCTAATTTTTGATATGCCACCGATAGGAAACCCTAGTTCTTCTTCTTCTTCTTCTTCTTCATCATCATCATCAAAGAAAAATGAAAAATCATACCACCGAAATTCTTAATGTCTATTTTTTTATATGCCCTAAGTTTTGTTCATCGAACTCTGAATCTAGGTTTCCTATAGGAAAGAGGGTTTTGCTTGGAGGAGGCAAGGCTAGAGAAATAAGTATAACACAGGTATTGTTTATTATTGTTATGTAATTTTAGAATTTTTTTTGCTTCTATTAATTTTTCGAAACATATTTTCATGCCTCATCTAGAGAACATAGATACTTCACATACAAAGATAAGTAGGTACTGACCGAAGATGTCTTGCATTCCCTGTTCAGATGAACCAACTCATTTATTGTTTATAAAAGATGCATGAATCTGCATCTTCGACATTAAATTCAAGATAACATCAAAACTTATTATTGCCTGAAGACCAGATTTTGAGTTATAAGATGCATTTTCTGTTCGGTAGTATTTAATGAATAGAACTAGTTACCAAATAGCCTGGTGTTGCCATCTTCAAACCCAGAGATAGGTGCCCTTGATGCCCGTTCAAAAAATATATGCATTATTGGTCATCAGGAGAACTAGAATTTCAGCACATATGCACACAGTTATATAACAAGGTCATCAGGAGAACTAGAATTTCAGCACATATGCACACAGTTATATAACAAGTAGAATGAGTTGCTTTATATAGCAGAACATAGTAATTGTAGCTTGAAATATATCATTAAGCAATTACCTGGAACTTGATGAGGTCAGGATTCATGTGCTGTCCTGCTAACATGTCGATGAGTTCAAATTTGACATCCTTCTCATAGAGGCATGCAAGTACTTTCGACACATCTGGAAACATGGGGTTCCCATGGTACACCTTAAACTGTCCATTGTGACAATGAGAATTTAATGAATAGGAAGCATGTGTCTTTGAGTGTATGTCAAAGTGCCTATTGAAGTGACTAATAGGTAATAGAATGTGGGGGCAATTAGGGGCTTAGCCCCTTGAGTTCTAGTTCAGTCAGTGAGCCCCTTTGCCATCAGAGCTACTTTAGCAGAGCAGCAGGGGATGCCCTCGGCATTGGTTGAGCAGTTGGGCCTTTGGCCATTCCATGTGTGTAGGGGAGGAGCCCCTTAGCTGGTTTGGGAGTTCCTGCAATAAGCAGGAACAGTGTGGAGAGGAGGACTGAAACATGTGAAGGGGAGTGAGAGTTCCATATCTCAATTTCAATCATATGTCAAGGCAAATATCTTTAATAAATATATCAGTGAACCAAGCCTTTTAGATATGTGTGTGAGTGTCATATTAGTGCAGGTATTTGGAGGTTAAGCTTTAACATTCATATAAGAAGCATAGGCCTATGTATGTAGGAGAATGAGAACACTGCTACAGACAGTAGGTTTAGGAGTTCGTGTAGAGTATATGAGGGTGTTCCTGGAGTGAGCTATAGTAAAGGAATGTGAGACTGATTTTGAGAGGTGAGTATGGATACATGTACATAGGTATCTTGATACCTACAGTATATGAGCCCCACTTGCCATATATATTATATATATAGGTAATAGCCTTGGTATGGATATCTGTAGGTGTGCATGAAGAAAATGTTAAGATTGAGAGTGTTAGACGAAAGGGGACTGATCAGTCATGCTTGAGTATCCTAGAGGGTGTCTTAGTATTGGCATGCACTTAGGCAGGGCAATCTGCAGTAGGCCAGGCCTGTTGGCCTTGGCTTCAGGTTAGTGGAGGCATTGAGGGAGCAGGACATAGGAGTATCAGAGATCAGGTGTTTGTGTGCATTAGTTATTGTCAGTGTACTGGTGTGGAGTGTCCTGCGTACTAAGTTCATTGTGTGAGTGTGTCTCACACTACGGGAGGAGTCATTGCTGCTGCCATTGATCAAAAATAGAAACAATATTGGCAAGAAGAATGAAACTCGGGAGAGTTGGAGATAATCTCCTCATGCTTTCCTATTCTCTGGGTTGGATTGAGTGCTAAATAGGATTAATAAGACATAGCAATGAAAAGGAAAAGATAAATTCTTAAAGAGCCAGTGAAATGTATTTGAATGTAAATATACAAATAAAATTGTGTGTTGAAGGGAAAAGATAAATTCTTAAAGAGCCAGTGAAATATATTCAGGACCCTCCTTAGGAGCCAGTGAAATGTATTGAAGGGAAAAGATAAATTCTTAAAGAAGAAGGGTGACAAAAATAAAAGGGTCGATGGAGGGTCCAATAGTATACTACTTGGAAGATAATCATGTGTTGCTCTCTTAGAAAGAAAACAATTACGGCCAATCCAATTTATTTATTATTGTTGTTTGTGTGCATGTCTTTGAATGTAAATATACAAATAAAATCGTGCCTGAATGTGTGCATAATCAATCTGTAGATTTATGCTCATTATACTGAGTGATACAAGGAAAGGCTGGCTAAACCATTCGCTCTCCTGCCAGCAAGTCAGTGTTACCTCTAGGCCAACCTTCCATTGATAATGGAAAGTGCTAGCAAAGGAGATGGTCGTTCCATTGATAATGGAAAGTGCTAGCAAAGGAGGTAGTCATAGATGCATCTACATTCATTTCATTTATAAAAATGAACCTAATCAATCTCCTATTCTGATAGAACATGCCTCATTTAGAGAACTAATTAGAATGCAGGAGTCCTAACTTGTTTTTTATTATTCTTCTCCTCTTCTCCTTAACTAAGTTAATTAAATGTATGGAATTGTTTACTTGTACTGGTATTTTCTTCGTTTAGGTTGTCATGCATATATGAACTAGTATTTTCTCTACTTAGGTTGTGTTGCATTTATCTACATCTATGCTATAATGAGATGACTGAATTACAGGTTTTGGCACTTGATAAGCATTTGTTGATCCTTGTCATACTGTTGGATCTACTAAGGCTGAGAAGAAGAGGGTATCATACCACTAACATCCTCATCCATTTTTGTTAGTTTGTTTCTTAATTCATGTTTAATTGTTATTTGGTTTACTGATGATATGTTATATTTTATTAGATGTCTTCTATAAGTAAGGAATGGATGGATGCGCCTCCATTGTCAGATGTTTACCTAGAAGGTGTTGCATCATTCATTCAGTTCACAAAGGACAAATTAGGTGGAAATGGTTGGTATTGTTGTCCATGTGACAAATGTTGCAATTATAATTCATGCAAAAAAAAAACTAAGTGAAATAACGGAGCATTTGGTTTGTAATGGAGTGGATAAGTCATATCGAACTTGGGTCGAACATGGAGAACTACCTCGCAGAATGGTTGCCAATGCTTAGGCTCCTAGTTCGTCAACTATTGATTATACTGAAAATGCCTTCCCAAGAATGGAAGACCTGTTCAATGATATATTTGGACGTGTTGATCCTATTGACCTTGATCAACAAAATGCTACTCATGTTCAAGATGATCCCCTGGTGGATATTGAATACAAAAAGAAGCTGGAAGATGCAATGCAGCCTCTGTATCCCTGTTGTGATGATCAACATACAAAACTCTCGGCTATAGTAGAGTTGTTGAGCATGAAAGCTAGATATCAATGCTCTGAGGCTTTTTTCACAGAATTGTTGCAATTTTTAAAAAAAGTTTTGCCAGATGGGAACACTATACCAGAAAACTTTCAAAAAGCTAAGGATGTGGTTAAGTCTTTTCGCATGAAGTATCAGGTTATCCATGCTTACCCTAATGATTGTATACTTTATTGGAGAGAAAATGCAGATAAGGATAATTGTCCCAAGTGTAGTGAAAGTAGATGGAAACTGAAAGAAAATTCAAAACCAGGAGGTAAGAAGTTGCCGAAGAAGAAGCTAAGATACTTTCCAATTACTGAAAGGTTGCAACGCTTGTATAGTGTACCATGGATAGCTGAGAAAATGACATGGCATGATCATGTAGAATATAGTAGTACACATATGCGACATCCAGTAGATTCTCCTTGTTGGAAGAAGATAGATAGGATATGGCCCGAGTTTGCTGCTGAGAAACGAAATGTTTGACTAGGTCTTGCAACTGATGGTTTCAATCCTTTTGGGATGCATAATTCGTACAGTTGCTGGCCTGTTATGATTGTTCCATATAATCTTCCTACATCTTTATGCATGGCAAAGGATTTTACCATGTTAACCATGTTGATTCCTGGTCCAACTGGTCCAGGACATAACATTGATGTCTATTTGTAACCATTGGTTGAGGAGCTGAAAGAATTGTGGTTTGTAGGAAGCACTACATATGATTCTCATATGAAGACCAGGTTTACCTTGAAAACAATGCTGATGTGGTGTATACATGATTTTTCAGCTTATGTGCATCTTTCAGGTTGTAGGACTTCAGGACAATTTGGTTGTCCTGTATGTGGTGAAAAAATAGATACGAAGTGGCTAAAGCATGGAAAAAAATTTGCTTACATGGGTCATAGAAGATTCATAAGAGATGCCGAACATCCTTTTAGAAAGCAAAAGTCCAAATTTAATTGATATGAAGAAGATAGGAGGCCTCCAATACGTTTGACTGGTGCAGAATTATTTAGTAAAATGGAAGCTATACAAACAGAATTTGGAAAGTTACCAGGTAATAAGAGGAAGCGGCCCACTGATACAAATGTTCCATGGTCAAAGAAATCGATTCTATTTGATTTGCCATATTGGAAGGTAATACAATTGGGTTGTTAATTCGGTTTATCTTTGTTTTTATGCTATGTTTAAGTATTGTTATTAATTAACATATTCATTGTCACAGGAATTGCACCTTCGGCATAATTTGGATGTAATGCATGTAGAAAAAAATGTGGCTGAAAACTTGTTTGCGACAATAATGGATACTAAGGGTAAGTCTAAGGACGGAGTTGATGCTCGTAAAGATCTAGAGGAATGGAAGATACGAAAGAAATTATGGATAGTGGAAGAAGATGGAAAAAAAATTATCCCGAAGGCTCCTTTTACATTATCTCGGTCTGAGAGAGAAATAATTTGCAAAACCTTGAGCAAGTTAAAAGTTCCTATTGGGTACAGCGGAAATTGGAAAAATAAGGTGGATTTGCAAGATTTTCAATTCAAAGGCTTGAAGTCACATGATTATCACATTCTCATGCAAGGGTTACTACCAATATTTCTAATGCATGCTTACAAAAAAGAAAAACCTTTGCGTGCTGCAATTCGACAACTATCAATATTTTTCAAAGTCCTATGCTCCAAGGTTGTTGATCGGTCAGAGCTTTCTAACATACATCAACGACTTGTGGAGGCATTATGCGTGTTTGAAATGTATTTTTCGCCATCTTTTTTTGTTTCAATGACACATGTTGTGATTCACTTGGCAGAGGAGGTTCTAGTCTGCGGACCTGTTAGATATAGGTGGATGTATCCTTTTGAAAGGTAAAATCCAAAAATCTAGTAGTTTATGTTTTATTCACTTGAGTTATTTTATAAATCTGATTTGTGCTACATGTGTAGGAAGATGAAAACATACAAACGATATGGTCGGAACAAAACTTTTATAGAGGGCTCTATTACTGAGCAATATATATTAGAAGAAGCAATGAAATATTGCATGGAGTATATTCCTAATGGTAAACATAAAAGTTATAAACGAGGAGGGAAAAGATCCATCGATGATATTGATGAAGAAGGTCCATATCCCGTCAATTCACTTGGCAAGGCTTATCGTTTGACTAGTTTGCAGTACGAACAAGTGCGTAAATGGGTTTTGTCGCATTCTCCTGAAAATGATAAATGGGAGGAGTAAGTAACACTTCAACGCAATTATGTGTATGAATTATGATATATTTATTACATAAATGTATAATTTAAAGACTTACTGTATATGTATTCACAGGAAATATCAAACGTACGTAAAGGATAATCGACCTAGTGGAAAACATCAAAGAGTAAGGCAGCAAACAAAGAAGATCATGGACTATATTCCTTGGTTAAGAGGACAACTTGAGAAGGAGGAAATGACTCATTTTAAGAGGCTTGCAAATGGTCCAAATTTTGAGGCCGTAACGTATAATGCGTATGCGGTAAATGGATATGTTTTTTATACAGCTGATTCAGAATTGAACTTGACCACACAAAATAGTGGGGTTTCCATGAAAGCTGAAACAAGTTGCAGATCCAAATCTAGTTCTTCCAATTTTAAGGATGATGAAGTAACTTATTATGGCATTGTCAAACAAATACTTGAACTGGATTACTATGACTTCAACCAAACAGTCTTCTATTGTGATTGGGTGCGTGTAGAAGACAAAGTAAATAGATGTGTGGTGGATCCAGAAACAAATTTGATTTTTGTCAATTTTGGGAGGTTCATGACAAATACAAGTGAAGCAGATGAGCCGTTCATTCATGCTTCTCAAGCATCTCAAGTCTTCTATTGCAAAGATGAAACAAGGGATAATTGGCATATTGTTTTAGAATCTCCTAAAAGATTAAGCCACGAAGTCGACGCTTACGAAGATCCATTTGTTTTTACTGAAGTAGCTGGAGAAGCTTCAATATTAGCATCTGCACTTGCTGATAATTTAGAATATGATGAAGATTATTGATCAAACACATACACGCTCAGTTTTTTTTGCTTCTGTTCTTTGCTTCTGTTCTTTACATCCCATCAAACTAAGAAAAAAGTTGTTCTTACCAACTATCAATCAATCTATTTTGTGGATGTTTTAATTTCTTTAATCATGTGCCTGTGCTGCCCAATTTATGTTTTAATATCTTTAATCATGTGCCTGTGCCTGTGCAGCTATATCCGAACTTTCAAAATTATTGAATAATAAAGGAGGCCAATATTTTGTCATGGACTAACATAATCTATTTTTAGATGTTTTAACAACATATGGGTCAACATTTGAATATATTTTGGTGTGTTCAGACTAGTTGTAGATACTGAAGCTCATTGTTATTTATTGTCCTGCATCTCCTATACACCTGTTCACCCTGACCTACATTCATTCTCCTGGTAAACCAATCCTTCACTTATTGTTCTGTCCCAACTTAGTTACACCTGTCCATGTGTGATAACAATCTTAGGTTGCACTAAATTCCTGATAGCCATTGATGTTCAAATATCAGATTAGTTCCCTGCCACTTAGATACCTGCAAATTAATACACTGCATCACCCCTTAACATATCCTACACTTATTTATTCCCTGCAAAATTAACTCATGTCCTGCATCTTGCATGTTACTGCACAAGGCATTAATTAACCACTACATCTTCTTCATCTGAATGTCAAGTGCAGATAAGTGAATTCAAGTCCAGACTTGAATTCACATGTTACTGCACAAGTCATTAATTAACCACTGCATCTTCTTCATTACAACCTATTTTTACATCACCTTTCTTTGCATACTTCACATGTTCCAGTTTTATTGTAGAAGATGGTTGCATACAATTCTGGTAGCCTGTGGGGAAAAGTAAATGTGGAAAGAGATAAAAGAAGATAAAAAATAATGGGAAAGAAGAAACCAAGGAGAGAGCACATACCTGCATCTCCTGGATGGCCATTATTGACTATTGGGAATGTTATAGATGCTATATGCACAAGAAACATGCTACTGAAGTAACTTAAAACATTACAATATAGTCAATAATGTTTTTATGAGTTTCTCCCATTTTAATGGCCAAAGTATTGCCACTAGTTAAAGATAGTTGAAGATTGTTTTGTATTGATGGTTGTTAAAGATATTGTCTTCACTTGGCATATTATTCGCCTTTGTTCTGTACCACGTTGCCATTCATAATTCCCACTTCTTGTACAAATTTATACTTTTCATTTTCTTCTCTTTTTTATGGTGGGAAGTTTTGTGTTGTTGTTTTTTTCGGGGGGGGGGTCAGACGATATGCTATATCAATTGATATAGAGGGTGATATAATCCATTTACCTTACGTGCATGAATTTATACAATTCCTAATGACATGCATTGTAATGAGACATCATAGCATGCAAAACTTAAAATGAAATTGCAAGGCGTTACGTCAAATATGATAAAAGACATCGATACCTTTTACTTGGCGTTATCAAATTGGTAAAAGCATACATACACAATTCTAGGATAACAAACATTTTCGTGAAAAGAAGACCAATATCCTGATTCCTTTTGCCCTATGACACCAGGATACTGTTAATTTGAAAAGAAAGTTTTTTTTTCTGTTTATTGACATAAATCATTTGATAGGGTGGTTGCATTAAATTCTATTTCATTACAATAATATTTATTGTAGGGAAAACTATTTTTCTGTTGGGTGGTTCTTTAATCTTTATTACTGTTGTAATTTGAAAATTGGAGCAGTGTAGAAGAAGGAGAGGATCTTAATTCTGATAGGAAATAATGGCTAAAGTAATAATTGGATAATATGCTCAATTCTGATAGGAAATCGAATAATAAAATAATTATTCCTTGAATTACTTTTGAAGAATAATTAGTGGGGAGAGGATCTTAAGCATTTCTACCATGTATTTTTCGTATGGGATATCTGTCAGGATTATGATATAGCAAAAGACTGTTTAGGAAGTTATATTTACTACAGAAGTTTACTTCCATTTCACATGCTTAAAGTGAGTGTTGTTGTGAATGTATAATTCTCTGTTACTATTGCAGTGTTTTATAGTATATGAAGATGGCTCCAAGTCCATCGACGCTGAGAACAGATTATAGGGAAGCAGGCATGTAGACACCTCGAACAGTTCTATGGAGACTCAGACTAGGACGTCTGTCAAATATATATTAAGATTAAGTCAGGGATGACTGATTATCAAGAAGTTCACAAGATTTCATGGGCTAACGAGCCATAAGGAATAGGTCGTCTGATTAGAAGATAAATAACAGAATTGGTTAAAAAGTTGAGCTGGCAGGATTCAAACTCCTAGAGTTGGTGAAACTAATTCATTTTTTCTTTTTTATTGTTTTAACTAGGAGTTGACTTGAAACCATTTTGAAACATGGGTTGGCTAAGTTTCACATTATTAAGTCCTTCAATTGCAAAAGGCTAACAACAAATACAATTCTGGTAGCCTGTGGGAAAAAGTAAATGTGGAAAGAGATAAAAAAAGATAAAAAATAATGGGAAAGAAGAAACCAAGGAGAGAGCACATACCTGCATCTCCTGGATGGCCATTTATGAGCATGTGATTTGTTAGGTTTCATTCACCATCTGATATGGTTATTGCTAGAATTGTATGTATAAAAGAAATGCAGCTTAATTGTGATTTTTAAATGCTCCACAATTGACAGGACCTTGGGCTGACAGCTACTATATATTCATGCTACCCAGAATAGACATGGGTACACCTACTTGTCAATTTTCATTAGCTTGTAGAGATATTACACATAAACATTTTGTGCAGGAGCACCATGCTCTTATGATTTATGCACTCTGAGATGCAACACATTAGTTTACTAACTTTACTGTCATTTTTTTGCCAACTCTGTGAGTTTGAGTTAGTTTCCAGTAAACAAACAAGCCTATGCTACTTATGGGTATATTTCTAGAGTATCTATTAAGGCCATATTTGATATGGCATTTACCTGTTTATGATATGCTTATTTTATATCTTAATTGTCATTTTTGTTTGTTGTTTAAGTTTCATTATGTCAGGAGATGGAACCCAATCTAGTAGAGATGTATTTTATAGTGAGCATGAAGCTAATGGGGATGAATCTAACAATGAGGATCCTTCTAGTGGTTATCAAGGAAGCACTTCTAATCGAATCGGTGATTATTGCATACCTTTATCTAATAATATTTCAATATCTTTATCTAATAGTTCCTCTGTAATATGTTTTACAATATGTTCTAATATTTGAATAATTTCTTAGGTGCCCCAAAAGTTATCATTTTTGACGAATATGGACGACCTGTTGATATTGAATCAAAAAAATTTTCAACTACTGTTGGAAAGATAACAAAGACACATTGTCCACCTGCAATTGATTCTTGGAAAAAGGCTCCCCAAAGCATGAAAGAAGACATATGGAGAGGTGTTAATGTGAGTAAATGTGAATTATAAAATTTTCTTAAATCTTCATGTATGTGTAACATATGAAGAAATTTGTCTTTGCAGAGTAGATATGTTGTTCCCGAAATTTATAAGGCTAAAGTTTTGCAAAAAGCTAATATTTCTTGGAAAAATTGGAAGTCTAATCTCCGAAAAAGGTATGATATGTATCCAACTGTTGCTGAGCGAAAAAGAAATAGGCCTATTAACATAGTAAAGAAAGAAGATTGGGAAGACTTTGTTGATTTCTGCTCTACTCCTGAAGATAATATTCGTCGTGAAGTTGGTAAGGAAGCGAGGAAAAAAGTTAAGGTGCTACATACAACTGGTAGGACTGGATGCGCGAGGGTAGCACATAATCTGGTAACTTAATATACATAACTATATTTCTTTATTTTCTTTTTTGTGTTTTTCTGTTCTTACATTTTGTTGCAATATGATATTTTGTCTCTCTTTTGATATAGAAAAAGGAGAGTCCTACTGGCGAGGTCAATAGAAGCATGTTATACGTGACCACACATATGCCAAAGGCAAAGAATAGTAATTCCTCTACCAGCTCGAACGATTACATTGTAAGAATAATTCTCTTTCAATTGTAATAATAATTTGTTGATTTTGAGTTTCATTAATCATATATATATATGCACCGTTTTTATATCTTGTAGGAAAAAATTAGAAAGCATGTAGAAGATGATCCGTACTTGGGACAAAATGATTTGGATAATGACCCTGTTGCAATGGTTTGTGAGATAATCCCCTTGCTATTTATTTCTTGTAGAAAAAATTCGAAAGCTTGTAGAAGATAATCCCCTTGCTATTTATGTTGTTTAGGTACTCGGACGTGATAGAAAGGGTTATGTTCGTGGCATGGGTGGAGGTGTTTCAAAGACAGAGATTCGTGCTTCAGCGGCAAGTAGAGAGGTTGCTCGTCAATTGAAGAATAAAAATGAAGCTATGGAGACGGATCTAATTACACTTAAAGAAGAAATGGCTACAATCAAAGAAATGATAAAAAATAACCATCCAAAAACAAGACAACAGTCATCATCATCATTTCATGGCTCTTCTGAGGTATAAATACTGATATAAACTTTTGCTTCACACTTATTTGAGTGATACACTAATAATATAGTTCTACTCTTGTTATCTACTTTTTTGGATACTATCTTGTGGTCATACTTGCCTCAAATTCATTTTGTTAAAAACTGAGAATCAAGGATCTTCAATCCCATTCTGTTATTATATTGCATATATTTGTTTTCATAAGTTGATCAGGAAACTTTATTGCAGCATATAAATTAGGAAAATGAGCATTTTTAGTAGTACAGCTCTTAAATTCTTAATTAACCTTATAGAAGTGCATGCATGTATCATAGATTTTGGTTTCATGTTTGTGCATCAGAGCTCATTCCCAACCCGAGCTCATTCCCCCATCTCCACATAACTCATAATCCTTCCCATACATCCTGGACTGATTCACCAAGTAGTGAACTGATATAATGTAAGAAAAATATGGCTAAATAATCCTGTACTGCAATAACCTGGACTGAAATAACCTGGACTGAACCTATGAACAAAGGGGATTGACTCCTAAAAGCTAAGAGAGGCTAAATGATAACCTGGACTGCAATAACCTGGACTGAATGTATTTGCTCATCCCAAAACTGGGACTGAATGATAACCTGGACTGCAATAACCAAATGGAGACTTGAACATCTGTAGGGGACTGATACCTTAGTGTTAGGGACTGATAATACAAGGGGGACTGATCTTATATTAAAAATAAGGGCTGAACTTAAGGGCTGGACTGCAATATCCTAAGCAAGATGATTTTTGGACTGCGAGATTTTCCTCTTGTGCGACATGTATTTGGTCTAGCATTTTATGTTGCAAAAGTTATCTCTACAACAGTGTGTATTGGTCAGTTGGGGATGGAACCTCTATTAATATATGGTCTGAACCATGGGTGCCAAGTTTGCCTTCTTTCAAAGTTTTCGGCTATGAGGGAGCAATGCTTCGGGTGGTCCGAGTTTGTGACCTAATTATATCAGACTGTTATATGTGGAATATTGATTTAATTTTCAATTTGTTTCCTAATCATGAAGCTAGAGCCATTGTTCAGATCCATTTTCAATTTGTTTCCTAATCATGAAGCTAGAGCCATTGTTCAGATCCCACTTGGACCATCTAGCAGTATTGACAAGTATGGAAACATACTACTACAAGAGTTTTTTTTTCCATTTTTTTTTCCATTATGCTTATAGGCTAATCCATGATAACAACCTGCTTATTCATCCTCCTCCATCTCATGACTTCACAAAGTGGAAGCATCTGTGGAAGTTACATCATACTAGCAGTATTGACAGGTTAGTATGGAAACATACTACTACAAGAGTTTTTTTTTCTGTTTTTTTTTCCATTATGCTTATCGGCTAATCCATGATAACAACCTGCATATTCATCCTCCTCCATCTCATGACTTCACAAAGTGGAAACATCTGTGGAAGTTACATCATATATATATGTCCTAGAGTTCTATTATTCATATGGAGACTATTGAAGAATGTTTTACCAACAGGGGTTAATATCTTCTGTTTACACATGGTGTTTTGTTCTTCTGATCTATGCTACGCTTACTATTTGAGATGAAGGAATAAAGAATTGCATCTTTCTATGTAAATTCCAGTAGTTAATATTGTATTTTTGTGTTTCAATTGTTGTAGGTACCGGAACAATCTGACTTGCCAAAGACATGTTTTCTAAAGGACTTCAAAAGAAAACACATTGCTTTTGGACACTTAAATTCTGATGCACCGCCAAAGGAAGATGTTTATAGTATCATCGTCGATGAAATATTTGACCGCAGTGCATATTTGTTTGAAGGTGATGGAAAGTTTGAAGACATTATGCTTGGTGATATGATCAATTGGCCAAAAGAGTCCGTTCAATTTATTAGGATTTGAATATTAGCATTTAGTTTTTTTTGTAGTGAACTTCGTATGTATTCTGAAATACTACTACTTTTTCAGTTTGGATGTTATGTGTGAGAACAATTGCAAGTATTTGGATGCTACAAAAACAATTTCTACTTAGTGATATTCAATATCAATTGAGACTTTGAATCAATTGTCAGTTATGTTCATTTTGATTGAATGTGTTCATTTTCAATTGTGATTCGTGAAAGATTTGTGTTATATTCATTTTGAATCGAGTCTTTTGATTTATATTCAGATTCAATATTTGTGTACTGGTTCACAACAAAAATAGGTTTAATTAATTAAAAATAATTT
The DNA here is from genome assembly GCA_029216955.1 of Iris pallida. NCBI lineage: Eukaryota > Viridiplantae > Streptophyta > Magnoliopsida > Asparagales > Iridaceae > Iris > Iris pallida. The sequence goes on along the minus strand of JANAVB010026147.1, from coordinate 121,090 downwards.
TAGTGAATATTTTGTAGAATTTCGACGGATATCACCTGTCAAAAATAGACAGGTATGTCGAATTGTGTTAAGCGGGATAATTGACAGATGAAGTCCGCCGTTTATTATACGACAGACGAAATCCGTCGTTTTCTCCACCTACGTATCGACGGTAGAAAACCGTCATTTATAGTAAACTACATTTTATTTTTGACGGACCACGTGACGGTCCAAAACCGTCAATAAACACAGTTTTCGACGGTTTTAGTCTATCGAAAAATGCGAATTCTGACGTAGTGCAGGCCGTCGCCACTTTGAGAAGGGATCATCACCGCAAACCCTAAAGATGACTCCATTCTTATAAATAGCAAGTGTCATTCCCTTACAAAAGGACGCTCCCCCGAAAATCAGAGAGAGAATATACAGAGATCAATCCAGAGAGAAATAAAGGAAGAGAAGACAGATGAGCATATACAAGGAGAGCCAGAAGAGCATTTCTTCATCAACGCCAAGCATTTCTTCACCGGAGCCAAGGCCGCGTCCGATCGCCCAAGGAGTAAGGCAGAGCTGCCGTCGCTTTTTCGAGCCTCTATCGTCACCTCCCAAAATCTAAAATAAACAATTGTACTTAGATTGTTGTACCTAGGTTTTTGTCCCTAGGCTTTTTTTTATACAAGCGAGTTTGTATTGTGAAGTAAAAGTCCAGTCCTCCGATAATTGTTCTGTCCTTTTATATTTTATGGCAAACAACGACACGATTCATCGTTAAACCGTAATCCATATTTCATACTCCCTAAGTCATTTATCCTAATTCACGTAATCGATCATAAGGTAGTCTAACTTAACAATATGTTGCACCCCGATCTTACGCGAGTCAGATTATCCACGGTGGGCATGAATTACCATACACGCTCCCGCAGGATAATCATCCTCATCGGGACGTAACTCTTATTTTGTGTCTAGACTAATTCATTTACAATATGTAGATTGGGCCTATTCAATCATAAAGTTTACTCATCAATCGCGAGTCCAAACATGCTCGAATTTTCTTTTGCATCAAACCAACAAGTCGAGACACTCAAAGTTGTTGCATCCTGATTTTTCGAGTTTGATTATTCCTGCGACATGAATCACCATGTTAGCACTCACGTAGAACGATCGCCCCAAATCTGACATGACGTATGTGCGAGGCTAGAGTTGCGCTCGCGCAAGACAAGAATGTCGACGTTGTGGTTATCCGCGTAACCATCAAGACACTTCTGTTTTCATCCAAATTTATTTCAATCAAAATCTAAAGTATATCATCCGCCAGAACAATAACACTTGTATGATCGTCATTCATTGAATTAGAGTGCCCCCGAGTTATCGCATATCGATCTTTGATATGCCTCAACATCATCGATGATATGCGTAACCTGATGATCTTCCTTTGCGACGAATTTTGAATCGTACGAATGATGCAATCATCCGACTAGATAATCTCCTCGACATTCAAATTCAAGTTCGATCATTGTCTCTCGAATCATTCACAAAATCAATTTCCTCAAACCAAATTCACGTATTGTTCATCGTCTATCTTAAGTCAACGACCAACGTATTTCCTCAATTCGCATCATTCCTTGCTAACTCAATCATCGAGCAACATTCATTCCAATCCTTACTGTCATTTTTGTAACTTCAAAATCAAACCTTTCATGCACGCTATCTTTCTGTCGTGCTAACTTTTTGTATACGATTCTTATCGATTTCCTCGATCAAGTTATCCATTCGCACACCTTAACTTTTCTTCGATTCAGTTTTGCCTAGTCGGTCATTTTGCATTTCATACTCGTGCAATCACTATCCTGTGCACGTTTCATGCACATTAATTTCTAGGTTGTTCGAATCAACTCGTCAAATCTCAAGACTACAAGTTATTCAACGATACTCAATCTACGACTTTGTAACGCGCAACACTCGCTGATAGACTCATTGACACCCCGTATCCTCAATCGATCGATCGACATCCCTGAGGCTATCGCGTACACCACTTAGGGATGAAGTCATTCAACAAATCCTCAACTTATCATTCAATTCACAATCAACTTCTTTAAGTTTTTCGTTCGAACCATTCCTCTAATTTCAAGCACGCTCATCTATATCGCATCGACGTTATCGTCGCTCGATAGCACCCTTAACGATAGTATTCTCACTTTACTCAATCGAGTTCAACTCATTATTGCTCGAAACATTATGAATCCTACACTCGACTTTGCTAAGGTCCACACAATCCTTGGTGTATATGCCCAGCCCGACTTAGCCAACTGTGCTTACGTAAACCATCTTTTTGTTTTGTCAAAAACTGTTCTCGTATGTTTTGCAAATTATATAGACTTATTATATGGATATCCCATGGGACATTTGAGAGAGAGCGTACCAACGATATCAATTTACGGAAGCAACATTCAGAGTTCGCAGAAACATCGGAATTAAAGAATTCAATCAAAAGTCCAAGGACGTAAAACCGTGCTCTGATACTACTATGTCACGCCCTGCTCCCATAGGAGCGACCGTCCTCGCTAAGGCGTGATGCCGCACGAGCCTAGATTGTGCTCGTGTAAGGCAGGTTCATAACGGCCGATTACAATGGCTACGACGGGGTCGTCGCACGGAAGTCCCAAGCCGAGACATTGAATAATAGCAGCAGAAATTTAGAACAAAACATAATTCATTCAAAAGATACATTTTATTTGATATTGAAACAAGGATTACAATGGGGCACATGGCCAATATTACAATCAATCAATCTCACTCTTCTCACATTACAAGTCACTCAGCTCTCTCTCATCTCTCAATACATGTCTTGAGTCAGCAGATGCTTCGAAAGGCGATGCCCATACATTATGTCCCGTATAAGTCCTGACTTCATGTGGTCGTACGCCTCGAATCGCCAAGGAACTCTGTGCCTCGATGTATCCAAGTGAGCTCCACGCTACGAGCTTCTACCTGTGCATGCATATGAAAACTGTGTGGTGTCAGTACTCAACTGTACTGGTGGTATGAGCTCCTCGCCCACCCATACAAAATTGACATATTTATTTACTTTGTGCAACATAACTCTTTTGATTGTCTTTCTACTCTTGCCTTAGGATCAGTTTTAGGACAGACGCTTTGGCCTATTTTGTGTCTCTACACCATCTCGTGCTTGCGACTACAACGTCAACTCATACTTTGTCTCGAGATCCTTCTCGTACTGACAACATTAACCTATCAAGTCGTGCTTACCTTTCGGCCCATAATCAGATACGCAACTACACGATAAGACTTCATTTTCATGTGACCATGCTACAAGTCCTTATTGAGGTCGTGCCTCGCAACTCAGTGAGACTTAACAATTTCTCCATCTCGCGGATCTTGCTACTTTGATCACCAACTGACCCAATCGAGACTTGTGAACTTAATATCACTTAACCAACTTTGTTTTGCGGCAATTCCTGAACTTAAACCCAAGACGACTCAAATCCAACTTGTGCAACTCTGTGCCAACAACTTAAGACTCTAACACCTGCGGCACAAACCTATTTTTGACCAATTGGTCCGTCTATCATAGGCGACCGAACGGCCGCCCCCCTAAATGCTATAACTCGTGCCGAAACACGTCGCCTATGTTGAAGCCAAATCTTAGGCACAAACATTGTGTTCTAACTGCACACATTCAATTCAACTCAATCCAAATGTACACACGCAGATTGTCGCCCATGCCGACCCACCTATATGAGGTCACTAGCACCACAAGCTATACTTGGGCCTTATAGCTTTGTTATCCGGGACCCTTTCAGCGCAAGTGGCGATCTTCGCTGAAAGTCTCCGACTAACCTGAGCGATACTCCCAGCTCGGCTATACCGTGTTTCCTCCTAGGCAGAAACGATCCCGTGGCCCTGGATTGTCGCTCGAAAAAACTTTTACCCTTGTCGACAAGTTGTCCAATGACCATGCAAGACTCGACTCAAACTGACGTCTCACACAGTCATTCTTCTTCCAGTGTTACCATCTTTTTCAAAACCAATAACAAGACTTCTATCATTTGAGACTGTCTCGACGATCTACGGTCGCGAGCATTCTGCCATGTTACCCTATCATTTTACTCAACTCAGAACGACCATTTGATAGCCCTTTTTCTAAACTCGACTTGAAGTCAACCGTAGCTCGTGCCTTAAACACTAAGTCTGTGTATCGTACCTTAAGCCAACTGTGTTCTATGCAACACTACCGCCTGAGTCATACTTTATACGACGGGCCTTGGAATCGTGAGACCAAGTATTTTCACAACCACATAAAACATGGAACAATGCTTAGAATGCCTTCATTCGCCTAGCATAACTTAGCCTAACTCAATTGTGCAACAATTTGATGAGAAAAGGCTACGTCAAGCCTCACATCGGGGGAATGTGTCGTGCACGTGTTCGACTTTGAATGACCAAGTCATTCGGGTGACTAGAATTATGCCACTAGTTGTGCAACGCAACTTAACTCATGGGACGGGTCAAGGCTATGCCAAGCCTTGGACGATGGGACCATGCATGCTTTATGAAGCATTCATGCGGGCGACGCCTATGACTTAGGCTAACTCTTAACTTTCTGGTGAAGACTAACTTTCCTTCTCCCAAGCCACGGGACGAAGGATCGATTGTCATTTTCAAAGCCATCGTACAACGATTCTAAGACGATCGTGGGACCTTTTTCTATGTTCTAACTCAATCGACCCGACTTAGATTATTCCTTTAGCTATGTGGATTCGTCTCTTTTGTTATCGAGCCTACTTGTTCATTTGAAAACTTTTGCTTTATTAGTGCATAGGCCAAGCTGAGGCAAGTTTACCGAAGCCACCCACCTGAGCGAGGGGTCACCTCGACCGAACGGGTCTTCGAGTCACCGTTGCATGGCTATGTCCGAACGCCGTTGGCATTTCGATTCCTCCGATTGACTGAGCGGGATGGGACACTACATAATACATCACTCAGAAAAAGTTTCGTCCTCAAAACTAACTGAGTACTTACTTATTGACTTATCACTTTACTCAACATTCAAGAACTCTCGCAAATACTATGCCTATGTGTTTCTCAAATCCGAGCCACGCTCGTGCTACCCACAATCTTTTCTTCAAAACTAACAATCTCAAAATCCCCGACACTTATATTCCTCTAGTCTCACTTGATTCAAGGCATCACTTAGTTGGATCGTGCACATATTCCAGGCATCCCCAAAATATATGCATTTCAGCCAAGCCTCGTGATAGAGAATCCGCTATCACCGCTCGAGTCGGATCGTGCACATATTCTGGCGTCCCTGATATACATGCATGTCAACCAAGTCTCGTGAGCGATGCCTCCACAATTCCTATCTCTTTGTGCCGGGACGTCTGCCTAACGTTAGGCTATGTCTTTAGGCTAATGTCATCTGTCAGTATTGGAATCGTAGTTCCCAAACAACAATATCAACACTGACCCCATCCTAAGGTCAAACCAAATTGATAGTACGGGGTTTTCTATCCAAGCTTGCATCACTCCGATTTCTAAACTTCAAGCATAGATTTCCTATACACATTCCAAAATTTGTCGTACGGGGTCCGAGTCATTCAGCAAAGTCATCCTCTCGTAAGTTCGCTCAACCAAATCTTCAATATATCAATATCACTCGTTCATCAAGCCATTTCGTATAGTCAATCTCTTCAAATACATTCGACATAATCTGCCTATTAATCCTTCCAAGTCAAGCACGCTACAACACGATTCATCGTTAAACCATAATCCATATTTCATACTCCCTAAGTCATTTATCCTAATTTACGTAATCGATCATAAGGTAGTCTAGCTTAACAATATGTTGTGCCCCGATCTCACGAGAGTCAGATTATCCATGGTGGGCATGAATTACCATGCACGCTCCCGCGGGACAATCATCCTCATCGGTACATAACTCTTGTTTTGTGTCTAGACTAATTCATTCTCGATACGTAGATTGGACCTATTCAATCCTAAAGTTTACTCAATCATCAATCACGAGTCCAAACATTCTTGAATTTTCATTCGCATCAAACCAACAAGTCGAGACAATCAAAGTTGTCGCATCCTGATTTTTCGAGTTCGATCATTCCCGCGACATGAATCACCATGTCAGCACTCATATGGAACGATTATCCCAAATCCGACGTGATATATGTGCGAGGCTAGAGTTGCGCTCGCGCAAGACAAGAATGTCGACGTTGTGGTTATCTGCGTAACCATCACGACACTTCTGTTTTCATCCATATTTATTTCAATCAAAATCCAAAGTATAGCATCCGTCAGAACAATAACACTTGCACGATCATCATTCATCGAATTAGAGTGCCCCCGAGTTATTGCATATCGATCTTTGATACGTCTCAATACCATCGATGATATGCATAACCTGATGATCTTCCTTTGTGACAAATTTTGAATCGTACGAATGGCGCAATTATCCGACTAGATAATCTCCTCGACATTCAAATTCAAGTTCGATCATTGTCCCTCGAATCATTCACAACATCAATTTTCTCAAACCAAATTCACGTATTGTTCATCCGTCTATCTTAAGTCATCGACCAATGTATTTTCTCAATTCGCATCATTCTTTGCTAACTCAAACATCGAGCAACATTCATTCCAATCCTTACTGTCATTTTTGTAACTTCAAAATCAAACCTTTCATGCACGCTATCTTCTTGTTGTGCTAACTTTTTGTATACGATTCTTATCGATTTCCTCAATCAAGTCATCCATTCGCACACCTTAACTTTTTTTCGATTCAGTTTCGCCTACTCGGTCATTTTGCATTTCATACTCGTGCAATCACTATCCTGTGTGCATTTTGTGCATGTTAATTTCTAGGTTGTTCGAATCAACTCGTCAAATCTCAAGACTACAACTTATTCAACGATACTCAATCTACGGCTTTGTAATGCGCGACGCTCGCTGATAGACTCATTGACACCCCGTATCCTCAATCGATCGATTGACATCCTTGAGGCTAGCGTGTACACCACTTAGGGATGAAGTCATTCTACAAATCCTTAACTTATCATTCAATTCACAATCGACTTCTTCAAATTTTTCGTTCGAACCATTCCTCTAATTCCAAGCACGCTCATCTATATCGCATCGACGTTATCGCCGCTCGATAGCACCCTTAACGATAGTCTTCTCACTTTACTCAATCGAGTTCAACTCATTATTGCTCGAAACATTACGAATCATGCACTCGACTTTGCTAAGGTCGACACAATCCTTAGTGTATATGCCCAGCCCGACCTAGCCAATTGTGCTTACGTAAACCATCTTTTTGTTTTGTCAAAAACTGTTCTCCTACGTTTTGCAAATTATTTAGACTTATTGTATAGACATCCCGTGGGACATTTAAGAGGGAGCGCACCAACGATATCAATTTACAGAAGCAACATTCAGAGTTCGCAGAAACATCAGAGTTAAAGAATTCAATCGAAAGTCCAAGGACGTAAAGCCGTGCTCTGATACTACTATGTCACGCCCTGCTCCCGTAGGAGCGACCGTCCTCGCTAAGGCGTGATGCTGCACGAGCCTAGATTATGCTCGTGCAAGGCAGGTTCATAACGGCCGATTACAGCGGCTACAATGGGGTCGTCGCACGGAAGTCCCAAGCAGACACATTGAATAATAGCAGCAGAAATTTAGAACAAAACATAATTCATTCAAAAGATATATTTTATTTGATATTGAAACAAGGATTACAATGAGGCACAAGGCCAAGATTATAATTAATCAATCTCACTCTTCTCACATTACAAGTCACTCAGCTCTCTCTTATCTCTCAATACATGTCTTGAGCCAGCAGATGCTTCTGAAGGTAATGCCCATACATTATGTCCCATATAAGTCCTGACTCTATGTGGTCGTACGCCTCGAATCGCCAAGGAACTCTGTGCCTCGACGCATCCAAGAGAGCTCCACGCTACGAGCTTCTACCAGTGCATGCACATAAAAACTGTGTGGTGTCAGGACTCAACTGTACTGGTGGTATGAGCTCCTCGCCCACCCATACAAAATCGACACATTTATTTACTTTGTGCAATATAACTCTTTTGATTGTCTTTCTACTCTTGCCTTAGGATCAGTTTTAGAACAGACGCTTTGGCCTATTTTGTGTCTCTACACCATCTCGTGCTTGCGACCACAATGTCAACTCATACTTTGTCTCGAGATCCTTCTTGTACCGACAACATTAACCTATCAAGTCGTGCTTACCTTTCGGTCCATAATCAGATACGCAACTACATGATAAGACTCCATTTTCATGTGACCATGCTACAAGTCCTTATTGAGGCCGTGCCTCGCAACTCAGTGAGACTTAACCATATCTTTGTCTCGCGGATCTTGCTACTTTGATCACCAACTGACCCAATCGAGACTTGTGAACTTAATATCACTTAACCAACTTTGCTTTGCGGCGATTCCTGAACTTAAATCTGAGATGACTCAAATCCAACTTGTGCAACTCTGTGCCAACAACTTAAGACTCGACGCCATAACTCGTGTCAAAATACGTCGCCTATGTTGAAGCCAAATCTTAGGCGCAAACAGTGTGTTCTAACTGTACACACATTCAATTCAACTCAATCAAAAGGTACACACGTGGATTGTCGCCCATGCCGACCTACCTATATGAGGTCACTAGCACCACAAGCTATACTTTGGACTTATAGCTTTGTTATTATGGACCCTTTCAGCGCAAGCAGCGATCTCCGCTGAAAGTCTCCGACTAACCTGAGCGGTACTCCCAGCTCGGCTATACCGTATTTCCTCCTAGGACGAAACGATCCCGTGGCCCCGGATTGTCGCTCGAAGAAACTTTTACCCTTGTCGACAAGTTGTCCAATGACCATGCAAGACTCCACTTAAACTGACATCTCACACAGTCATTCTTCTTCCGATATTACCATCTTTTTTAAAACCAATATCAAGACTTCTATCATTTGAGACCGTCTCGACAATCCACGGTGACGAGCATTCTTTCATGTTACCCAATCATTTTACTCAACTCAGAATGACCATTTGATAGCCCTTTTTCTAAACTCGACTTGAAATCAACCGTAGCTCGTGCCTTAAACACTAAGTCTGTGCATCGTGCCTTAAGCCAACTGTGTTCTATGCAACACTACCGTCTGAGTCATACTTTATACGACGGGCCTTGGAATCGTGAGACCAAGTATTTTGACAACCACATAAAAACATAGGACAATACTTAGAATGCCTTCATTTGCCTAGCATAACTTAGCCTAACTCAATCGTGCAACGACTTGACGAACAAAGGCTACGTCAAGCCACACATCGGAGGATTGTGCCATGCATGCGTTCGACTTCAAACGGCCAAGTCATTCGGGCACCTAGACTTATGCCACCAGCCCTGCAATGCAACTTAACTCACGGGAGGGGTGAAGACTATGCCAAGCCTTGGACGATGGGACCATACATGCTTTATGAAGCATTTATGCAGGCGACGCATATGACTTAGGCTAACTCTTAACTTTATGGCGAAGACTAACTTTCCTTCTTCCAAGCCACGGGACGAAGGATCGAGTGTCATTTTCAAAGCCATCGTACAACGATTCTAAGCCGACCGTGCGACCGTTTTTCCATGTTCTAACTCAATCGACCCGACTTGAGAATATTTCCTTAGCTATGTGGATTCGTCTCTTTGATTATCAAGCCTACTTGTGCATTTAAAAACTTTTATTTTATTAGTAAGAAGGCCAAGCTGAGGCAAGTTCACCGAAGCTACCTACCTGAGCGAGCGGTCGCGTCGACCGAGCGTGTTTGCCATAAAAATCAAAGACAGGTATTATAGAATACTGAACTTGATTACAAACTCGCTTGTATAAAAGAATGCCTAGATAGAAATCCTAGGAAACAATCTAACTATAATTGTTTAGTTTTGATTCTGGGGGGTGACGGTGGAGGCTCGAAAAAGTGCTATCAACTCTGCTTTACTCCGTGTACTATCTGATGAAGTCTCTAGCTCGTGAAGGAATTGCTTTTCTCTTGAAGGTTGCCCATCTTTGCAGGGGTGTGGTACCCTGCTATTTATAATAGGATATATTTTTGAGCCGCATAGACGGCTTGCGACCACGTGGCTGGTTAGCACGCAAAGACCCGCTCTTGGACTGCCATTTGTCGATTCGTTGGGATTTTGTTGCAGCAAATCTGGGTAGTTAAGGACTTGGTTAGTTTTCCACGTGTCCTGTTGCGTATGGTTTCCTCAGTCTTCGATCATGTGGGGCCGCATGAGACTCATGCGTCTTGGATCACAGTTACTCTTGGCAGCATGAAGTTTAGAAACTTTGGGGCCGTATAAGTTGAGCCGCATGAGGTTCATGCGGCTTGGATGACACTTTTTTGGTCGTATGGAGGCGTGCGAACCCTGCTTTTGGGCGACGTCTCACGTCTTATCTTTCATGTTGAAGTTTCAGAACTGTTATGTTTTGCCAGGACTTGTCAGCTTTATCGGTTGAACTGCTCCTCTCTGGCCGCATATTTTCTTTCTGCAGCTGTTTATCGACGGGCCGCATATGTCTTTGAACAGTCATGTGACTTTCCTTCATGCGGACCTATTTGGCCCGAAGTATATGCGGCAATTTGTAATCCACATGAACCCTATATTTTTTATGCTTCTACAAGATCCCCTTCAAAGTTTTCAAATTGCAAATTTGAAATACTTTGAATAAGAAGCATGAAAATATGTCAAGCCATAGGGAGTCTTCAAGTTGCAGGAAGTTGTTTTCGAACTGCAAAGAGATCTTGAGTCGCAGAGAAATACTGAGACACAGGGAGATCCTGAGTCGTAAAACAAACCCTTGAGTCGCAGGGACGCTTCGAGTCGCAGAATAAATCTTGAGTCGTAGGGACGCTTCGAGCCGCAGAGAGTCTGTCAGCTGTCACTGCTGCATTTGTAGCTCCCCTTCCTGAAAATTTATGAAATATTTTTTTATTATTCATTTGTTTTAAATAGTGATTTTTAGATTTTATAAATAATTAATTAGTTAATTATTACGGTAGTTGATTTTAGTTATGGTTAGGAATTAGAGTACAAGGTGGCTAGAGATCATGGCACGGATAGTGCAGTGGCATGCCTTGACTAGTGTATTAGCCATGTCAAGGAAGACCTAGCCATAAGTGTGTTCTAACTAGGAAAACCAGATCAAGTTGTGACTTAACCCCCACCGATGAATTTTTTATGTATTAATTAGATATATTGATTTTAGATGACCCGATTGTACCAACTTAGTCCGAATTGGGCCCAAACCAAATCCAAGCCTTTGCAGGAATGTAGTAAGACCAAGGACGACCATGTAGGCTTATTTTATGTGTGTACAATTATTTTCTAAATTATTTTAGGTATTGATGTGCATTTTTAATTATTTAAATAATTGTACAAATATTGATATTTTATTATTAAATATTGTTTTACCATAATTGTACAATTCTCTGGACCCGAATAAAGATGAATAGTATGGACTCACCAAACCACTATTTAATTATTTTATTATTATTTTGTGTTGATTAAATAAATATAATTATTACTATAATATATATATATATATATATATATATATATATATATATATATATATATATATATATATACATACATATATATATATATATGTAAATACAATTGTGCTAAATAATATAGCAGCAAGACCAAGCCCAGCAAAGAGGCCCGACCCTATATTCCAGCAGACCCGAGCGGCCCTACCCAAACCAAACAGCACCCCACCTGAGCCCACAAGCAACAGAGACCCATACAAATATTTTCCCACGCATAGACTCAGCCGAACCCAAGCTTTTTTGTTCATATATATGTACACACGCGCACACACGAAAGTGATCGAAAACCCTAACCCAACTCCAACCCCCAGCGCCGACCCCGGCCTTGGCACGACCGCACGCCACCCTGGGCGCCGCCGTGCGCATCCACGACTGCGATGATGCAGCACGTGCACGATGGGTAAACAGTCGACAGCAGCAGCAGTAATGTACATCGCCCACTTTGCGGCGACTTTCCGTCGTATATACACGATCGTTTTGCGAGCCATTTTCTCGAGTATGTTCCCAATCTATACGAGATTATTTTCTCTCAATTAGATTGAATTTAGATGGTTTATGTTGGCCGATAAGTCGACTCGAAGTCGACGAAAAACACGTTTGTAAACAGGGTAAAACCCAGTCCCAACATCCATTTTGGAAGGCCGACTTCGGTCAAACCAATGAGCGATTTATAAATCTACTTAAATACAGTGAAAGACAATATAAAGGGCTATAAAACACTTTTTATAGATTTAATTTTCACCTATTATACACAGATTAATTCGATGATAAAGTTCAACAAAAACCTGGTTTCCAAAACGATAGAAAATAGAAAAACCCTTCGATACGACGTGCATCCCGCCAATCCGGGCATAGTGGTCGTACACCGTAAGCAACAAAAGGTGCGTACGTATATTATGGACGTGTGGGCTTTGACGGAATTCAAATTTGTCGTGTGTGCACGACGAATTTGATGCGTATCCGTCAAAAACCCCCGTATCGGCTTCTGTGCAAATTTCTCAATTACTTTGTGCACATTCGTCAGATCGAGACGACACTTGTGCCAACAGGACCGTATAATTTTTTTGGTCCTGTATGCCAAGTTTGGTCCAATTCTGAGACTGATGATTGGATTGTCATTTTGTGGGCCCTACGATCCAATTCAACGGACGATTTTGTGCACGGCCCACCGGAATCCAAAACTGGACATATCGTTGGATTCATATCATTAAAAAAAAATCGTAGATATGTAGTTTGACAACTTTAGAGACCATTGACCCTGGCACGCTTTTCGGTACAAAATGGGTCCAATGGCGAACATCGTTTTGGCCCAAAATTACCGTTTTGCCCCTGTATCCCGAATTGGACGTAAGGACAGGCAATCCTAGCTAATTTGACTATTCTGAGAATATTGGCAATGTCTGTTTCAACTTTTGGAGACATTTATGATGATTTGGACTTATCGGCTTACTAGTTGACAATATTTTGTTGGATCTGCGTGCAACTTCCAAGCAAGTATACGTTGCCATCCTCTAAAGTTTTATTTACATGCATTGTATTTATTTCCCAGTTTTGATTGTTTATGGACATGTCATTTCATATTATATTCTTTTGAGTTGTTTTCATTGCATATAGCCGTGTTCATGTTTGGTCTTGTGGTTCACACTTGGAGTTTCTCGTCAGTACCTTGCTTGAGTCGTGTCATAGAACGAGTACGTGTAAATCCTTGATATTGTTTCCTTGGCACTAGAGAGTCCACTCGGGACAAGGGTGTTTTTCTTGATTTGTTTACCTCCGTGATTCCACACTCGGGACGAGGATGTCGATTATTTGCACCAAAGAGTCCACACTCGGGACAAGGGTGTTGACTTAACTTGCACCAGAGTGTCCACACTCGGGACAAGGGTGTTTACATCAGAGAGTCCACACTCGGGACAAGGATGTTATACTTGCACCAGAGAGTCCACACTCGGGATGAAGGTGCCTTGCTATGAACTAACCAGAGAGTCTACACTCGGGACGAGGGTTAGCACTAACCAGAGAGTCCACACTCGGGACAAGGGTTAGTGCTTAGTTCAAACCCGTGAGTCCATACTCGGGATAAGGGTTTGGTTCTTCCATTGATCTCATGTTCATTGTTCACTCGGCAGTTCATTTACGCGTAGTTGTTCTAGTGTTCGTATGTTCGTGTTCGTGTTCGTATTCGTAGTCATTTGTCGTGTCATGTTTTCTTGTATATTTTCTTGTGCATGATGAAACTGTTAGATAGGCATGTATATTATGTATCTTGCTATGTCCTGTGAGGACCTGATGATCTCTTCAGGTTTAGCGATTGCATGGAGTTAGCTAGTAGTCCTGGATGGCAGAGAATTTACGATTCTTGTGGGATTCAGGTATCATTATTACGTTTGATATCCTTTCGTTCTCTACATTCCTTGTCATGAGTTTTCCTATTTATTGATTCAGTTTAGAGACTCTTGTTATTTTTCTTGGAGTCTCATTGGACAATTATGCTAGTGGGCTGCAGACCGCGACCATAGTGTTCATTCATGTTTTGTACACTTATTATGGATTTGAGATATAGATTACATTGCCATGATATGGTAGTATACCATAGCCTTGACAGCGTTTACATAATCGAGAGAAGCTAGAGTTCGTTCGATACGTAGCTGGCTAGCTCACGTGCTCGCATCCGAAAAGCGGGTGCGGGTCGTGACAGCATTTAATGCTCTTGATTCGATTTCAGATTTATTTTTGAGATGAAGCCGACGGTTACTGGGGATAAAGTTCCCAAACGTTGACTTTATCTTTAATGATCTCGAAAACTGAAGAGACACTCGACGGTTACTGGGGATAAAGTCCCCAAACGTCGTCCCTATCCTTAATGATCTCGAGAATCGAAGAGTCTCTCTTTAGCAACTCTATAAATATGAGTCGTTCAGAGAGAGATTTTCCTATTTCATCTTCTCCTCCTTTGACCTCATCATACTTTCTGCTATGGCTCCAGAAGCTTCTAAGTCGATTGGTACGGCGGCCAAAAGGAAGAGACTTGTTTCCCCGTCGAGAGCGGCAGATACGCCTTTCATTCATGGTGAGCAGATGATGACTGAAATTTCAAATGGCCATAGCGCATATTTTCATGCGTGGGCCTGTCACATACTGCCTCTGCTATAAGCCTGGTCGATTTATACCCTATCTCGTCTGGACCATATGTGTTCTTGTACGATAGGGCCGCATGGACTGGGCCGCATAACTACTGCTCATTCGAACATGAGCCACCTGAGTGCCTCAAGGTGGATCTGTATGAATTTTCCATGACTAAGCCGTATAGGTGCCGTATGAGCACTTTATGATCGGGACGCATGAATTTTTTATGACTGAGCTGCACGATAATGACTGAGCCATATAAATGCTGCATGAGTACTTCATAACTTTGGGGATGTATGTCTTGGCTGGGTCGTATAACTGGCTAGGCCGCATAACAAAGTTCTTTGTTTTCTCGGAGCTAAACTGTCATGACCCGTTACCCAAATTGTTGGACCGGGCCGAGTCATGTCCAGCCTACGCTTGGTTAAAGCTTAGTAAGCTGTTCTAAGAGTTTATACATGAATTATACTAAGTATGCTAACATTAAGCCAAATAAGATTTTATCATAACACAGCTTCTATTGACGAAAGTAAACAAGTGTTAAAAGTTATTACACCTCAAATGTATGAGACTGGAGACAAAGTCCAGTATCCAAATATAAGTTCAAATCAAAATCTAAGTCTCAAAACACATAAATGATATCTAAGCAAGGTTCTCCACTGGGCCTCTTTTGGAGCATAGGCCAGGTCCTCAAAAGTAGTCCCGTAGTAGGCATCACATAACATTTCCTCCTCGAAAAGTACACCTACAACGTTATCCTGTCAGGACGGGAGCAAGTACTTGTACTACAAACATATAATACTGATAATGTAATAAAAAGAGATGAAATAACATAATCATGGCACATCTTGATTTATCCAGTTTTAGATACATTTTATCATGGCAATATATGTTTGTTTTAAAGTTTAAAATTGTAGTATGTACGTGATCGGTCAATAGATAGTAGGATGTACTATGGTACATATCAATTTTCTGAAGTGCACATACGTACACTTAATGGCATCAGTGTATATACAAACATAAACGCGGGATCAGACATACGACAAAGTTGCATATAGAATGTAACAGTGCACGGTAAATACATACGGAGACGGGGGGCATGATCACGTACTCTACTAACAATTTTCCCATAACCCATTTTATAACATATGAGTGATACTAAGAGTAGTATAAAGCATGACATGTACTGAGAACCGATAAGAAGCATGTGAAGATATGACTTGTAGTTATCCATAAAGCAGTATTTTAACAAGGTTTAAGCACAGTTTATTGTTATAAGCAGTAAATAAGCTTGTAGGGGTACTTGTCTCGAACAAAGCAAGAATAAGAATATGAAGATACAGATGTCCGGTGTCCTGTCAAAATGATATACAATCTCAGTCTCTAAGTTATGATTGAGTTTTATACTAGTGGTGTGACACGACTCCTAACTGGACACTAGCTAAGTGGTGACCTAGCATATAAGTCCAATGTGGGGTGACACTATATCTAAACCAACACTTAGAGTCCTTAAAAACACAAGGATCACTTTAGAGTTTCATAAAAACCAAACATACATACATATATATATATATATATATATATATATATATATATATATATATATATATATATATATATATATATATATACTAAAAAAAAAAAATAAAAAAAATATATATATATATATATATATATATATACTAGTCATAACCCGTGCCCATAGGGCATGGTTCATTTAAGGTATTCCCCCTCAAAATCTTGGACTCCCAATTTTAAATGAATAATAATAATTATGAGGCCCCCATCAAAATATTAAATCCCAACCACTGCCGGATGTGAATTTTTTTTGGATTTCCCATAAAACCCCACTCTCAATAATGCTCATCCACAACCATTATGAGTGCAAACCCCACTCTTTGGATTCTCCATAAAACCCCACTCTCAATAATGCTCATTCCCCATAAAACCCCACTCTCAATAATGCTCATTCCCCATAAAACCCCACTCTCAATAATGCTCATTCCCCATAAAACCCCACTCTCAATAATGCTCATCCACAACCATTATGAGTGCAAACCCCACTCTTTGGATTCCCCATAAAACCCCACAACCGTTGATTTACCAAGATTAAATCCCAACCACTCTTTATCTTGGCACAGTCAGCCCTAGGATTCAAATACCTTTGTGTTTTGTATAATATATATATATATATATATATATATATATATATATAAATATATATATATATATATATATATATATATATTAAGGGTGATACAAAAAAAAAATATATATATATATTAAGGGTGATACAAAAAGAAAAATCTACATATGTTGTCGGATGATAAAATAAATATCACCAACGTGTCCTGAATGGTCAAATTAGCTAAGATAGCCTACCCATGAGCCTAATTTGGACATAGGAGCAAAATGGTAATTTTGGGTCAAAATGATGTCCGTCGCTGGACACACTTTGCACCCAAAAATTTGTCAGGATAGAAGTCTACAAAATATAGCAAATTATATGTCCACGAATCCAGAATGATGATATGAACCCAACGGTATATCCGAAATGGGATTCGGATGACCCGATCACAAAATGGTCCGTTGACCTGGATATTGGTATCCGATTTGCACAAAAATGTGTGTCGAAGCTGAATTCCACAAAATCTAACAAAGTATATGTCAACGAGTCCAGAATGACGACACGAACTCAATGGTATATTCAGAATTGGATTTCGACGAGCCGATCTCAAAATGACACGTTGACCCAGACATTAGAATCTGGTTTGCATCGAAATGTGTGCCAGAGATAATGTCTTCAAAACTCAGCAAATTATATGTCAACGAGTCCAGAATGATGATACGAACTCAACGTCCGAAATTGGATCCCGATGAGCCGATCTCAAAGTGACTCGTTGACTCATACAGTTGGACCAGCTTTGCACTGAAATGCGTGCCAGGGCCCACGTCCTCCAAATCTAACAAACTTTATATAAAATTGTGCCAGAATAACACCACGAGTCTACTGGTAGTGTCAGAAATTGAATCCGGAGTCTTGGGTTCAAAATAGAATTTTACAAATGCAAAATTAAGAATTCGGATGGCCAACTTTGGCGTCAAATTCGACCAACAAAACGTGCTTACAATAAAATAAAATTGAAAGAAAAGGAAGAGGGTTATACCAGCTACGCACAGGAACTGGTGGCACGCCAAAAGGAGCTGTGAAGGCGGAGTTACGAGTTGACGAAGTCGGCTCCACAAAGCTGTCCAAAAATAGTATAATTCAAAGTGTCAACTTGGTGGCCGATTTGTTGACACAAAGTCACAGTCAACCAAATATTGATAACATTGACTAAATAATACTTGTAATAATTCAATACGACACACGATGACTACATCCAGCTCAAGTCAGACGACAGCTCAGTCTTTGCAATGCTAGTTATTTTTGAGTCTGTATTTTATACATTTATTGAGTCTAGACTGTTGTAAGCTGAGTTATGCTGAGCTCTTGAGACTTTACCTATAACCTACCCAAAATCCATAAGCTCCACACATCCAAATAAGCCCATTGGACCAGAAGACCCATTCTGTGCTCTGGAGACAGAGTTCGGGCCGAACTCTGCCTCCACACAGAGTTCGGGCCGAACTCTGTCCCCTAAAATTCAGCACCCTTATTTTTAGGATTGGCTGGTTGCTAGTTGTCCAACGGCCAAATATTTAAAAATTCCTACCAGAATTCTGGCCGAATTCTGCCTGCTAATATCCTATAAATAGGCCATAAATTCTCTCATTTTCAATCATCCAATCTTCTCATCTCTTCTCTCTTAAGCTCAATACAAGCCATACCCTTCTTCATCTACTAGCCACAAGCTCCCTAAGCCCCAAGTGCTCAGTATTTTTTAGTTAGGAGTTTTGTGCAAGAGTTCAAGAAGTCGCTTGGAAAATTTCAAGCATCGCCACTGCGATCCTTTGTAAGAAGTTGACGTGCTCTTCTGAAGAAAAGACACGGGGTGTAACTACTATTTCATAAATAGTAGATTGAATCCTGAGCTAGAGTTCTCAGGCCTGGACTAGTCCTCCACGAGGAAAACCAGGTTAAAATTGGCTGTGTTTGCGTATGCCTTCTTGCCCCTTATTTATTTTCGCATTTACTCTGTTTAATTTTAGCTTGTGAAAGAGTTTAATTTTTAATTGGCTATTATCGCTATAAACTCTATTCACCCCCCTCTAGAGTTTCCATCTGTTCTTCAATTGATATCAGAGCTCTGTTCTCTTAACAAGGATTAACATCCTAGAGCTGATCCATGGCAACCACACAATCCATGATTTCCAATCACGGTAAAGGGCAGTCCACTCATAGGCCTCCCCTATTTTGATGGAACTAACTACACCTATTAGAAAACTATGATGAGCTTTTATCTTAAGTCGCTAGACTTCGACCTGTGGACCATCATCATAGATGGTTACAAAAAGCCCGCCAGGATAGTTGTCGATGGTGATCTCGTTGAGAAACCACATGACAAATATTCTGACGAAGAGAAGAAACAGGCAAGTCTAGACGCGAGAGCTATTAATGCTTTATTCTGTGCTATAGACAGGAATGAGTTCAATAGGGTCTCAATATGCCCCACCTCTCACGAAGTATGGAGACTTCAGAAATGACGCATGAAGAAACCACACAATACAAGAAATCAAAGATAAGCCGTCTCATTTAAGAATATGAGGCTTTCAAGATGAAGCCAAATGAGACAATCACGTAAATATTCACAAGATTCCTCGACATCATCAATCCTCTATCTTCGCTCGGCAAACAATATACAAATCACGAGAAGATTCGCAAGCTACTTAGGGGGCTACCAAAAATTTGGAACCCTAAGGTGACAGCCATCATAAAAAGAAATGATCTCACAACGATGTCCATGGAGACTTTGATGGAAAAGCTGATGACTCTGTAGGAACCCTAGAGGGGGGTGAATAGGGTCAAGCTAACTAATCAAGCACTTAGCACAAGCTAATTGGCAAATTAAAAATATAAGTGCAAGAGAAGAAGCAAACACAATACCGACACCCGATATATCCTGGTATCCTCCTAAGAGGCAGTCCAGTCCCGGAACTCTCTCCGGCTTTAATCCACTATTTGAGCAAATAGTTACACACGAGTTTGGATCCGAAGAACTCGCCAACTTCTTACACAAGAGCTTTAATCCGAAGGGCTCTCCGACTTCAACCGAGAGTTTGGATACGAAGACTCCCCAACTTCAACCGAGAGTTTGGATACGAAGACTCTCCAACTTCAACCTTTCACAATAGGTTTTGATCTCCTTATACAATAGGATGAAGATCTCACTTTTCAACTCAATAACTCTAACACAATTTGTGACTGGCAAATGAAAACTTTGTAGAGTTATTTGTGGATAGGCTTTGGTGGTTTAGAAATTTTTAGGCTCAAAGCATCAACCTTGAATGAAGGGGTTCAAGGCTATTTATAACCAAAGCATTGAAAAGAGCCAAAAGCAACTTTTCAGTCACGAACCGGCATACCGCCGGTATGATCCGGCATACCGGCGGTATACCGGTCTGGGTTAGCAACGGCTAGAAATATAGCCGTTGGGATCATTTAATGCTGGAAATCCGACCGTTGGAATTTCAACGTTACTGAACCGGTATACCGTCGGTATGATCCGGTATACCGTCGGTATGCCAATTTTGTGGACAGAAACTTTCTGTGAACAAAAATCGGTATACCGCCGGTATGCACCGGTATACCGCCGGTATGCCGGTTTGCATCCAAAAATGATCCTGGGCTGGTTTCTACCCTAGCTTTCGATTTTGCCATCCATTTCTTGTGTTTACAATTATTCCTAAGACTCATTACAGACTCCAGATATACTGTAGCAGGTGCAGGCTTCTTCAGAGTCTTGAAATGATGATGGCATGGCTTGGCTTCTTTCTTTGATAGGTGCTGGCTTTTTCCCTTGGCGGCAGCTATCCAAAGATATCCAGTTTGTGAAAACTGAATACCTTTCGGGGGCTTCACCCCCGAACCCCCGACGAGGGGCGCTGCCCCCTCGACCCCCGTCCGCTGACCGGGCAGCGGAACCCCCGGTGCGTAGCTCCAGAGATATCGTCGGGTGGTCCAGAGAAATCTTGTGGGATCCGTCGTCTTTGGCCCACCATGATTTCTTTATTGCATATGTCCACATTGATCTTGCTTATTGCTTTTCTGCATGTACATGTTAGACGAACAAAGCAATACATAGTAGCAAGTATGATAAGTTTAATGCTCATTAGGACAATGATGAGTTTAAGTATAAGTGCTAAGGTGATAGCATAAAAGTTAGTGATATCATAATGATTAAACTTAATTGAATAACCACAATCAAAAACATAGTTTTGATTTTGGCAACCCGATTAAATTTAAGATAGAAAGCTCATATCACTAATATGTAAACCAATAGGCACATATCACCAAAGGTATAAGTATAAGTAGAAATGCTATAGCGATAGTATAAAGAATAGTGATAATGAAATGCTAAACTTAACATATTAACCATATTCAAAAACATGATACAATCATTGGGCCAACAATCTCCCCCTTTTTGATTATGGCAAATCGGTTAAGTTTAGTATAGACATAATAGATGCATGTATCACTAATATACAAAGGACATAAGCAATATCACTAAAAGCATACTACTTAGATTACTTATAAAAGCATACTTAAACTTACTTCTCCCCCTTTGACATGATCAAAAATAGGCTCCCCCGTACTAAGAGATAAAATAAAATCAATCTCAAGCATAGAAATCAGAGCATGGGGAAGGCATAGACAATCATGATCAAGATATACTAATTGAGGAACAATAGGAGAAGTGTGTAAAGACAAGTGTATAAAACTACATACCAAATGTAGAGTACAAAAAAAATTGCTTGTCAAAACACAATATGGTTGGTAAAACTTGATACCAAATGAGATATGAAATTAAATAAACTTGATACCAATTGAAAAGATGTAAACTTGAAACATTGATCAAAGAAACCATTAATAATCATAATTGTCCACAAATAAATAGTAGAACAAAATAAAAGAATGATCAATGTAAAATATTACAATTGATATAAAGTAATCTCATTATTTGCAAAAACTATATGCTTATCCAAGTTCATGCATTTGAACTCAATTACCTTATCATGCTATATGAATACCCTTTAGATAAACATGAAGGTAAAAGAGAAAAATACTTGAGAAAGAGAAATTCAGTCGACTTGAATGCTCCCCCTCAAAGTACTACCAAAGGTGATAAAAATCATGAATTTTGGATAAGTCCTCAACAAGGAAAGCCAACTCAATTAAGCATGAAAGAAAAGCCAAACCAACGAAATTACAATAGTCATCAAGATAATATATGAAAGTTAATATTTAAGAAGATGACTTATTTAATCCATATAAAAGAGAGATAAATGATAAAGACAATAGCATATACTCTCACAAACCCTTCACAAATAAAAGTATCATGACCTCATTCACTAAGATATAAAAAAGAAGAAGGTATGGGTCCATGATGAACTAGGTATACGACATATTTAAGGGTATAAATGAATTGAATCAATTAATTTGCTCTCCCTCAAAATATGCGTATCTAGTTCCAAAGCACTTATAGCATAAAATAGAAAACTACAAGATCTAGGGGTAAATCAACTATGGATTTCTCCCCCTTGCTCGATGCATATAAGGCTACAATATCGTCAAAAGACGAAAAATATCATCTTTAGTCAAGAAGAGATAACCAATTAATAGCCACTAAAGATGAGAAATCAAAAGAATATTCCAATAAAGCACATATAATCAAAAGATGGCATACATTAGTCTATATAGAAGAATCTCATATTTAAATATGATAGATCAATGTATGTAATCCTTTGAGAAAATGTCATCATGAAAAAGGATAAAGTCAATTAAGAACAATCATGATGATAGAAATAATACAGCTCAAAAATAAAATAAAAATGAAACTCAAACATCACGTCCATGATTATCTAATTAAGAAATAATCAACCAATTTATTGCTTTGCATGGACTAGGTATGTTTTATCACATGTGTACCCATCAACCGGGTAACATCCAAACTTTGCTACTTTTAAATGAAAGACCAATAAAGTTCAAATAGCAAAGGTCATATGTGATAAACCATGAGTAGTCAAAGTAGAGCAATAAATTAACTTGACATTTACAAAATTAGATAGTTTAGGACTACTCAATCATTAGGATCATTCATAAAGAAAACAAATGAATAAATATGATCTAATGAATCTCATCAAGAGAAAATCACAATTCAAAAAAAAAAAAAAAAAAAAAAAAGATCTCACACACTAACATGGGAAAGAGTCAATCTGATTTAAATAATTACAAACATAATAAAGAAGAGATGTAAATGATAATACGATGAAATCATGACTCAAGAAGTGAGAGAAATTTAAGAGAGAGACTTGCTAATGACTAGTTATGAAAGAGAGTTAAAACAAGAAATCACAAACCTCTAAGGGAAAACAAGATTTAATAAAGAATTTGTAAAACTAGTTTTAGAGATTAAGCATATCACAAATCTTGTTTTTGTAAACTAGCATATTATATATAGATTGAAGTATAGGAATATAGCTGGATGTGTGAAAGTGAGCCAAAATTATATAGCTTAATAATATATCACAAATAAGCAAACTATATAATCCAAATAAGATTAATGAGAGAAGCCATTAACAAGATAAATGTGCTCATTAATTCTTAAGTCACTAACACAAAGAAAATACTTGCTTAAGCATAGAGTTCACAATTAAGAAAATACATTTTGAATGATCAAAATGATTTAGAGACTCTTTACTAAGCAAGGATAAGAGCATAAGATGATAAATAAATGAATTAGACTCTTATCAAGATATGGCCAAAGAGATATTCAAGAAAACATAATAAAATAAATCTCTTTGCCAAGTAATGAGATTAATTCAAGATAATAAAATGATAGATCGATCTAGAGAATGCAAAATATTATAACCATTATGAAATAAGTGTATTCTCTAGAAATAGAAAATCTCAACACAAAAGCTCAAACCATAGTAGCTAAAGTCATGAGAAATATGATGTAACAAATACATGTATTCTCATGTGCTACTAAAACCATTGGACAACAATAATTCAAAAAGAAGAATAAACCCAAGGAATGAGCAAAGAAGGATCATTAAGATCAAGAAAGCTAAATGCTAAAGATATCAAGAAGTACATTTCAAAAAGCTTTCATAGTGCACCATAGTAAGTTATAAGGAAGATATAGATTTGAAAATGTGCACTAAAAACAGAGGTAAATATAAAAACAAGACAAAGCACAAAACCATGTGATTCTTAAAAGAACTTCCATAAATAGTCAAGTACAAGGCATAAGCAAATATTCTCTCTCAACATCCTAACTTAAAGGTATAAAACAAATAAATATCAAAAGCTAGGAATCATTTATATATACGAAACTATATATATATCACGAATAGGCATACACGAAAAGATCAAAAATCAATTAAGAGCATGTATCCCTAAAGTCAACCAAAAAGCTAAAAAGACATCATTAAAAGAAAGCTTTAAGGAAGAAGCATATTGATTCAAAAAGAGATACACAAATATGATCAAAAGAATCAATAGCTAGAGTATGAGTTAAGCACAAGTTTAGAAGTAACAAGTATGAATAAAACTTTAGCTTAACTCATATGCCTACATAAAGGTATTTATACAAAAATAGATATCAATATAAGAGATACATGAACTATAAGTAAATGAAGATTTTAATGAATATAGTCATGTATCCTTAATGAATATTTGAGAAACCATCACAAATTCAAAAGCATGTATAAATAAACTTTATTAGGCAAAGACATAATTGATTCTCAAGAAGATAATCAAGATAAAGTATGAGAATCAATAATGAATATATTATGTAAGCACAAGATTAAAAAGAAGTATAAGTATATACTTGTCAAGAATAAGAAGCTTGTGCTAAAATACCGATTTAAAGTAAATAAGACACATTAAAAACAAACCGGCAAGAAATAATTATTTCAAAAACTTTAAAGACGGAGAGTTAAAATCATATTAACTCAAATCAAAAACCAAGCTCCTATGGACTAGAGTGATATACATGCTTTATAAATAAAGATTAAGAATAACAAGCATGCATAAATTAAATGTGTCACACTTAATAGAAAATGAGTGATAAACTACAAGTGTGAACTAAATATTTAAGCTAAGTAACTAGTCATGCTAGATAAAAGAAATAATAAGAGAATTAACTAAGCATGCTAGTATTGCATCTCACATTGATTTATATAGAAGGCAACTGAAGGATATCAATGTGAGCTAGTAGCAAGACATCAAGTAAAACGTGCTAGATTCTACAAAAATAAACAATTTAAAGAGAATCGTTTAGCGTGTTACTAAAGTGGCTCTAGTGGCCACGCTTGTGTTGGTGCAATTGCTTGGAAGATGACCTTTGAGCTTTGCAACCACCAACACGCTCCTCGGTGCTATGTCCCGATACAAGAAGCTTCACCTACAACATTAGATGAAGACTTTGGTATCCAAATAAACTTGGATCCACATTTATTAGCTTTAGGGACCCACATACTATTTACTCTAGCATTGGTAGAAAAACTCCTACGAATAGGACAAGTGAAGCTCATGTGTCCAATACGAGAGCAATAGAAGCACCTAATACTAGTGTGTGCACATGTATCAGAATGAGCATGGTTATGAACATATGACATACTAGAATGATGAGTATCTCTAGAGTGAGCATGAGAAGATTTGGTTTTAAGAATATTATGTTCTAATATCAAATCATCATGCATACAAGTAAGAGAATCAAATTTAACATTTAAAGCATTATTCTCTTTTTCAAATAAAGCAATTCTAGAAATAAAATCATCATTTTGTTTCTTTAAAGTGTCAATAGAAGAATCATGCAAATGATTTAGCTCATGAGTTTGCCTCTTAAGATCTTCTATTGATGAGGAAAGAGATTTGATTTTCAAAATTAAAGCCTCATT
Source organism: Iris pallida (assembly GCA_029216955.1). NCBI lineage: Eukaryota > Viridiplantae > Streptophyta > Magnoliopsida > Asparagales > Iridaceae > Iris > Iris pallida. Next base: position 95,278 of record JANAVB010026147.1, on the reverse strand, counting down.
CAAACTCTTTAAAGAAACACATGATGAGTTTTGAGAATCAAGTCTAGATAATAAATCATTGTTTTCATTTCTCAATAACTCATTAGCTTCTTCTAAATGAACAACCTTTTCAGAAAATTCTTCATTTGTAGAATGAAGGTTGTCAAGAATCTCTAAGGATTGTTTAGCCATGGCTTTCCACTTAGAGCATTTCTTGCATTTAGAAGAAACATGATTGTTTATGCTACTAGAAGTAAAACCCTCTTTATCGGAGGAGGAGTAGGAGGAATACGATGCCATAGAAAAATAACAAGGATCTACTCTAAGGATGTTAAGCCTAACAATAGAAACCTCGCTCTGATACCAATTGTAGGAACCCTAGAGGGGGGTGAATAGGGTCAAGCTAACTAATCAAGCACTTAGCACAAGCTAATTGGCAAATTAAAAATATAAGTGCAAGAGAAGAAGCAAACACAATACCGACACCCGATATATCCTGGTATCCTCCTAAGAGGCAGTCCAGTCCCGGAACTCTCTCCGGCTTTAATCCACTATTTGAGCAAATAGTTACACACGAGTTTGGATCCGAAGAACTCGCCAACTTCTTACACAAGAGCTTTAATCCGAAGGGCTCTCCGACTTCAACCGAGAGTTTGGATACGAAGACTCCCCAACTTCAACCGAGAGTTTGGATACGAAGACTCTCCAACTTCAACCTTTCACAATAGGTTTTGATCTCCTTATACAATAGGATGAAGATCTCACTTTTTAACTCAATAACTCTAACACAATTTGTGAATGGCAAATGAAAGCTTTGTAGAGTTATTTGTGGATAGGCTTTGGTGGTTTAGAAATTTTTAGGCTCAAAGCATCAACCTTGAATGAAGGGGTTCAAGGCTATTTATAACCAAAGCATTGAAAAGAGCCAAAAGCAACTTTTCAGTCACGAACCGGCATACCGCCGGTATGATCCGGCATACCGGCGGTATACCGGTCTGGGTTAGCAACGACTAGAAATATAGCCGTTGGGATCATTTAATGCTGGAAATCCGACCGTTGGAATTTCAACGTTACTGAACCGGTATACCGTCGGTATGATCCGGTATACCGTCGGTATGCCGATTTTGTGGACAGAAACTTTCTGTGAACAAAAATTGGTATACCGCCGGTATGCACCGGTATACCGCCGGTATGCTGGTTTGCATCCAAAAATGATCCTGGGCTGGTTTCTACCCTAGCTTTCGATTTTGCCATCCATTTCTTGTGTTTACAATTATTCCTAAGACTCATTACAGACTCCAGATATACTGTAGCAGGTGCAGGCTTCTTCAGAGTCTTGAAATGATGATGGCATGGCTTGGCTTCTTTCTTTGATAGGTGCTGGCTTTTTCCCTTGGCGGCAGCTATCCAAAGATATCCAGTTTATGAAAACTGAATACCTTTTGGGGGCTTCGCCCCCGAATCCCCGACGAGGGGCGCTGCCCCCTCGACCCCCGTCCGCTGACCGGGCAGCGGAACCCCCGGTGCGTAGCTCCAGAGATGTCGTCGGGTGGTCCAGAGAAATCTTGTGGGATCCGTCGTCTTTGGCCCACCATGATTTCTTCATTGCATATGTCCACATTGATCTTGCTTATTGCTTTTCTGCATGTACATGTTAGACGAACAAAGCAATACATAGTAGCAAGTATGATAAGTTTAATGCTCATTAGGACAATGATGAGTTTAAGTATAAGTGCTAAGGTGATAGCATAAAAGTTAGTGATATCATAATGATTAAACTTAATTGAATAACCACAATCAAAAACATAGTTTTGATTTTGGCAACCCGATTAAATTTAAGATAGAAAGCTCATATCACTAATATGTAAACCAATAGGCACATATCACCAAAGGTATAAGTATAAGTAGAAATGCTATAGCGATAGTATAAAGAATAGTGATAATGAAATGCTAAACTTAACATATTAACCATATTCAAAAACATGATACAATCATTGGGCCAACAGACTCGTGATCTTGACCTCAAAGACTTCGAAGAGCCTGCTCCTAAGGCTAAGAAGATCGCCCTCAAAGCTCACCGACGAAGGGCTGACCCCGAAGAAACTGATGACGACTCGGAAGGTGATGATCAAGCTCTCCTCGTCCGCAACATCAAGAAATTCCTTCACTTCAATCGAAGAAAGAAGAAACCACAAGAAGATGACGAAGAAGTGCCAACTTGCTACGGTTGCAAAAAGACTGGATATGTCCGAAAAGACTGTCCATTCTTAAAGAAGAGCAATCGTTATGAGAAACCATATAAGAAAACTTCCACAAAGAAATATTCCAGCACAAGCATTTGGCATGAAAGCGAAGCTAGTGACTCCGAGGAAGAAAAGGACTCACCTCAAGACACTGTAAATGTGTGCCTAATGGCAACATCCGACAAGGTATCAAACGAAACTCTTGATGACTTCACTTTTGATGAACTTGGCGATGCTTTCACCGATTTACTTAGTGATCACAAAAAGGTCATTGGTAAATACAAACACGCCAAAGAAAAGATCAAAAGTCATGAAGTCGAAATTCAAAGACTTTCTTTATTGCTTGATAACATTAGAGACACTTTGCCCACGGATGTCACAGATGAGGTATCTAAGCTTAAAATAAGCTTACATGATGCCGAAAAACGCATTGAACAATAAACACAAGAAATCACAGCACTCAACACGGAGCTTGCTGAAGAAAAAAGTAGATACAAGATTTCTATTACTAAGATATATGGTTTGAATGCTAAGGTAAATGAACTGCAGGATATCTCTAAGAAATTAGAGACTAAATTGGAAAAACAGGTCGTTCAACCTCAAACCCAATCACATGAGACACACACAAAGCATGATACTACTCATACTAGTCAACCACGACATCCACCTGCAGTACATAATCATGCTTATATGTACACACACTTTCATAAAGCACACAAACCTGATGCACGTAGAAATTCTCATATGTCACATAATCATCATTCTATACATAGATATCATCACCATGCTAACTCTACATATAGACATCATCACCATGCCATTCCATATAGACATTATCACTATACTACTCCATATCACTCTACTCATAGACATCATCACCATGCTAGCTCTACACGTCATCATCATGCCACTCCACATCACTCTACTTATAGATATCATTCTCATGTTCCTAACATAAATAAGAATGCTCTTTGTACTTATTGTGGATCTCATGGACACATTTCACCACAATGTAGAGTTAGAAGATTAATGGATAGAAAGATATATGCATGGTTTTTGAAAACTAACTTTTCAGGACCCTCAAGAACTTGGGTACCAAAGGTCACATCTACTCTTGATGTAGGTGGACCTTCCCTCCTCAACTAAAAGTAAGTGGATTCTCGATAGTGGATGCTCGCGGCATATGACGGGAGACGCAAATCTTTTTGCATCACTATCGATGAAGAGAGAGGGATATGTATCCTTCGACAACAACTTAAAAGGATACATTATAGGTAATGGTATCATTGGTCATCCTCCCTCTCCCGTAAGTCTGCCTAGTGACCGAGTTAAAGCATAACCTGCTCAGCATTAGTCATCTTGCTAACCATGGATATGACATTAACTTTGTATAAAATAAATGCTTTATTTATGATAGGTCAACAAGAGACATCGCTTTTGAAGGGATAAGAGAGGATAACATTTATATTTTCTTTTTGTCTAGAGATACTAACAATGCAGGTAGATGCCTATATGCTCATAAAGATGAAAGATTACTATGGCACCAGCACCTTGGTTATGCCAATATAGATACTATATCCAAGCTGTCGACCAAGAAGCTAGTTAGAGGCTTGCCCGATATCACATTCAAAAAGGACACGGTATATGCCGAATGTGAATTGAATAAGGCAACCAAGTCCTCATTTCATTCCATTAACTCTGAAAGTACTACTAGACCCCTACAACTACTCCATATGGATTTATTTGGCCCTAGTAGAGTAGCCAGTCTTGGTGAAAAACTCTATGCCTTTGTTATTGTTAATAACTTTTCTAGATTTACTTGGGTTTTCTTTCTTACAAATAAAAGGGATGCTATTTCAGTTTTCAAGATTTTTGTTAAGAAAGTTCAAAACGAAAAAGGTTACATGATTACTCGAATCCGAAGTGATCATGGAGGCGAATTCGAAAATTCTGATTTTGAAAAGTTTTGTGATTCTAATGGTTTTGATCATGAATTTTCTTGTCCAAGAACTCCTCAACAAAATGGTATTGTGGAGCGGAAGAATAGGACTCTTGGCGATATGGCTAGAGTCATGTTGAACAAATTCTCACTTCCGAAATACTTTTGGGCTGAAGCTGTCAGTACAGCATACCACATTTTAAATAGGGTGCTTATTCGTCCTATTATGAAGAAAACACCCTATGATCTTTGGTTTGGGAGAACCCCAAATGTTTTTTATTTTAGAGTTTTTGGCTGTAGATGTTTTATCCTTAACACCAAAGACAACTTAGGTAAATTTGATGCCAAAGCTGACGATGGTATTTTCTACGGCTATGCTGCCAAGAGCAAGGGATATAGAGTATTTAACAAACGGTCATTAATTGTGGAAGTGTCTACCAATGTGACTTTTGATGAAGATAACAGTGTAGCAGCAACTCTTGATGATGATGTTGAGCCATCAACTTCTACTCCAATAAATACCACAACCGAAACCAATTCTATGGAGGGCTTGCCAAAGAAATTCTCTTTCAAGCCGTCACATCCAGAAAATTTGGTGATAGGTGAGGTTTCACGTGGAGTGACTACTAGATCATCATTAAGAGACTCTATTGCTAGCACTGCCTTTATCTCATAAATTGAGCCAAAAAACGTTTTAGAAGCTTTCAATGATAAATTTTGGATTTCTGCTATGCAAGAGGAACTCAACCAATTCGAGAGGAGCCAAGTATGGGAACCCGTTCCTAGACCGGCTAATCACTCGATTATTGGTACTAAATGGGTTTTTAGAAACAAAGTAAATGAAGATGGTTCATTTACACACAACAAAGCTTGTCTAGTAGCCCAAGGATACAACCAAGAGGAAGGTATCGACTACGATGAGACGTATGCTCCTGTTGCTAGATTGGAATCCATTCGGATGCTTTGTGCATTTGCAAACTTTCAAAATTTCAAATTATTTCAAATGGATGTTAAAGTGCTTTCTTGAATGGATTTATTAAGGAGGAAGTTTATGTAAAACAACCCCTGGCTTTGAAAATCACAAATTTTTCGACCATGTGTTCAAGCTAAAGAAAGCACTATATGGCCTCAAACAATCCCCTAGAGCTTGGTATGAACGGCTAAGCAATTTCTTGCTTGAGAAAGGTTTTTCAAAAGGGAAAATTGACACCACACTTTTCATAAAATCTTCAAAAATACTATTCTTTTAGTACAAATATATGTAGATGATATTATATTTGGTTCTACTGATGAAACCCTCTGTCAAGATTTTGCCAAGTGTATGCAGACCGAGTTTGAGATAAGTATGATGGGGGAGCTCAACTACTTTCTTGGACTGCAAGTCAAACAAATGTCAAATGGAACATTCATCTGTCAATCGAAGTATACAAAGGACATGCTGAAGAAATTTGACCTTGACAATGTCAAACCAATCAGCACTCCAATGTCTACTACAACTAAACTTGAACCAGATGAAAGCGGCAAACCCGTAGATCAACGTAAATATCGAGGTATGATAGGCAGTCTACTCTATTTAACTGCTAGTCATCCTGATATTATGTTTAGCATTTGCCTGTGTGCTAGATATCAAGCAAATCCTAAGGAATCACACATGACTGCAGTTAAGCGTATCTTTTGATACCTTAAGGGTACAGTTACAGTGGGCCTATGGTATCCCAAGACAACAGCATTTGACCTCATTGGTTACTCTGATGCTGACTACGCCGGATGCAAGGTCGATTGTAAAAGTACGAGCGGTACGTGTCATTTATTAGGAAAGGCTTTAGTCTCTTGGTTTAGCAAGAAGCAGAATTCTGTCGCACTATCCACAACAGAAGCTGAATACATCGCAGCTGGGCGTTGTTGTGCACAAATTCTGTGGATGAAGCAAACCCTTGAAGACTACAACTTATCTTTTGTGCACATTCTAATCTTTTATGACAACACTAGTGCTATAAATCTGACTAAGAACCCAATATGTCACTCACGCATGAAGCACATTGAAATACGTCACCACTTTTTGCGTAATCATTAGCAAAATAGCACGATTAACTTAGAATTTATTGACACTGATCATCAGTTAGCAGATTTCTTTACAAAGCCATTATCCGAAGAGCGCTTCAATTTTTTTTGTCGTGAACTGGGAATTTTGGATGAAGCTGTTATAAATTAAAATAAACCTGCATAAATATCGATTATGTCGTGATTCTCTTATGATGAACTTGCTATGGGTACAAGCCGAAAGGGCCCTTCTGACAACAAGGCGTAAAAGTCTAAGCGACACGGTACACTAGTCCTCAGGACTACCGCTAGCTGGGATCCGGCCCCTGCAGCTAACCCATGGCAACTTCAAAATATTGAATTATGATATCATTCCTTGTTTATTACACGGTGTATTTTTCTTTATTACTTGCTGAAATACTTATTTTTCAACTTCACCTTGCTGCTTTGAGTTTATTCTCTGTCACTCCTTGTTTACCACTTGGATCCTTTCTTGTACTTATACTCTTATCTTATTTTAGTCTTTCTTACTTAACCATTTTTTTCTTATCAGCCTGATTCCTGTTCTGTGACCAGAATCCGAAATTCGGCCCTTACCAGAGTTCGGTCCGAATTCGGTCTGACTGTTCCAGAATCGGGAATAGTCTCAGCCGCTGATCTTATTTTGATCCAATGGCTATTATTTGCTCCGACCAAATGGAACCCTTCATATATTTTTGGGTTCTCCTCCCTCTTCTTCTCCATTGCCACCTTTTTCACTCCTTCAAACCTATTTTCTCCAAACCCTAACCCTAGTTTCTCCTTTCTAGAGTTCATCTCTTCCCCAAACTCAAGGAGAAGGTCTCTTTTTCAATTCTCCTTCATTGTTCATCACTATTTTGAGGTATAATTCTATACTTTTCTATATCTCAATTTCTTTCATTATCTTTATTGTGTTATGGCTCCTCGTTTGTTCAACCGTGGGAAGAGACTTCGGACCGAGGGAGCATCCTCGTCGAATGCTCCTCCTCGTGTTGAACCGCCCGTTGCACCACCCGTTGCACCGACCGTTGAACAACAACCACCTATCCATCCGTTGTTCAACCCTCTACGTCCACTCGACCCAAACACTTATGACGACCGAATTTTCGTATCACTCGACGCTTCAAATGCTTGGTTTAGTAATTTTTAGATACGTCCGGTGTTTGCGGGTCACCCTATAAATTTTACTATATTTTCATAATATGACTCTATTTTTCATGATCTTTGTATTGACGAACTTGTCACCACGAATTCCGTCATTTATTATAGTGCTATTCAAATGTTTTACTGCAACCTCACCCATGATGATACCCATATTTTCTCAGGGTTGCGGGAATTGACATCTCTTTTGATGATTTCGATTTGGCCGAACACCTTGAACTCCAAGAGCCAAACTCATGGGAGAAGCTTGTTGAAGCTCGATCATTTCAATTTCCCGATGGGTCTTCACTTGAAAGCTTTAAGGACGACTTGTGTACTCCGAGCATACGTCCTCGTAAGCTTATGGCCAAATATCTCAATCCCTACTATTATGAACATCATCGGATCATCTTCAACACCATTCTACCCAAAGCGGGTTCCACCGATGAAGTCACTTATTTTGAAATATCGGCATTGTATCATCTCCACTTTCGTATTCCTTTTAATCTTCTACGTACCATGATGGACTGGATGATTAATTGTAGGAAGAAACTAAGATCTTTGGTTTATGCATTATATCTTCCTATGGTCTTTCGTGCATTTCATGTACCCCTTGATGAGTGTCCATTTCTTACCTGCCCCTGCCTTCCTCTCTAAGGCACGGAGACTTCAGTCAGTCGTTGGCTCACTTGTTGCATTTGAGCACTCCGATGATGAGCCTGACGTACCTCCACTTGGACAGGATGCGCCTCCTCCTGCTGCTTCTCTTGAGTCTCTCCAGACCATGCTCCGAGATCGCTTCACCTTAGAGGACGATCGTTGGACTCAGCTGGATTATCGGACTACCTTGCAGATGAGTGCCATCAGCAACTCGCTGCACGATATTCGGTATTCCATGTCTCGCCATCCTTCCTTGCCTATTCCTATGGAGCGGGACCCCGGTCGTGAGGGACATCGTATTGATGATCCTTGGGTCATGCGCTACTTGGATACGGATGCAGCTTTCGTGGACCCCAGTCGTTCCTTCTCTGGTCCTTCCGACGACGCTGGGCCTTCGCGAGCTCGATGATGGATATGGATTCTACTTGCTGCTGCTACTGAGGATCGTAGCTTATGATTTATGCTTTTTGGATTTTAGTTGATTAGTTGCATTTCTGCACTTTGGTTGTAGTAGACTTATTATCTTTTGATGACTTTTATTATGTGTGACTCTTAAAAACATTCAGTAGTTTCATTCTCGTTATATTAGTTTATATGCAGTTTCTTCTCTTTTGGTGTGCTTGCCAGTTATTAATTGTTTCTGCTTTATCTTACATTGCTAAATGCCAAAAGGGGGAGATATGCATATTCTATATTCTTTTTGTCTATGTATATGTGCTTTGGAGAAGATACTTTTATCAGGCCATCAGGACAGGATAATTCAAAGCAATGTTTACGGGGGAGCTACTGTTAGCTCGGCATGGTTTACGGGAGCTATGCTTTTTGTCTTTGAATGTGTCCAGGTATGAATATTGAATATACAATTATTATTTTCTCAATTATCAACATGGGGGAGATTGTTGACACAAAGTCACAGTCAACCAAATATTGATAACATTGACTAAATAATACTTATAATAATTCAATATGACACATGACGACTACATCCAGCTCAAGTCAGACGACAGCTCAGTCTTTGTAATGCTAGTTATTTTTGAGTCTGTATTTTATACATTTATTGAGTCTAGACTATTGTAAGCTAAGTTATACTGAGCTCTTGAGACTTTACCTATAACCTACCCAAAATCCATAAGCTCCACACATCCAAAGAAGCCCATTGGACCATAAGACCCATTCTGTGTTCTGGAGACAGAGTTCGGGCCGAACTCTGCCTCCACACAGAGTTCGGGCCGAACTCTGTCCCCTAAAAATCAGTACCCTAATTTTTAGGGTTGGTTGGTTGCTAGTTGTCCAAGGGCCAAATATTTGAAAATTCCTACCAGAATTCTGGCCGAATTCTGCCTGCTAATATCCTATAAATAGGCCATGAATTCTCTCATTTCCAATCATCCAATCTTCTCATCTCTTCTCTCTTAAGCTCAATACAAGCCATACCCTTCTTCATCTACTAGCCACAAGCTTCCTAAGCCTCAAGTGCTCAGCATCTTTCAGTTAGGAGTTTTGTGCAAGAGTTCAAGAAGTCGCTTGGAAAATTCCAAGCATCGCCACTGCGATCCTTTGTAAGAAGTTGACGTGCTCTTTTGAAGAAAAGGCACGGGGTGTAACTACTATTTCACAAATAGTGGATTGAATCCTGAGCTAGAGTTCTCAGGCCTGGACTAGTCCTCCACAAGGGAAACCAGGTTAAAATCGGCTATGTTTGCGTATGCCTTCTTGCCCCTTATTTATTTCCGCATTTACTCCGATTAATTTTAGCTTGTGAAAGAGTTTAATTTTTAATTGGCTATTATCACTATAAACTCTATTCACCTCCCTCTAGAGTTGCCATCTGTTCTTCACGATTTAGAGGTATCAAATGACAAAATTAACGGACGAAGCTTGAGTGGAGTGAAGAGCTATATACCAAGATTGTGACGGAGCAAAGGGTTTGTCATTCCAACGGTTGGAATTCTCGAAAAATGTACGCGAAGACGCTGCGATGAAGCACACTTTCTGAGTTCAAAACTCGCACGTCAAAACAGAATTTTATGCAAAATGCACGGATAGCCTACGTATCGCATCGGGGAGGAGGAGGATGGCAATGGGGAGCTCGCCGGAGGGTGCACCCGGAGGGGGGGTGTCGTGGTGGCGGTGTGTGGCGGCTGCGACGTCGTCTTGCGGCTGTGGTGGCAGCTGCTGCTGCCGTTCATGTTGCTGTTGCAGCTGCTGCGCTGCCACTGTTGTAAATGTGGATGCTGCTTGCTGCGCGCTGGGGCACGGCGAGCGGCACGGGCGGCACGGCGGCCCGACGGTGGTGGCCGCGACGGCGTGCGGCGGTGGAGGTGAGGGTGATGATGATTGTGTGGTGGTGGTAGTGGTGTGATGGTTATGGTGGTGATGGTGTTGATGATGATAATTGTGTTTGAAGAAGAAGAGATAAAGAAGAAGAAGAAGAAGAATAGAGGGAGGAAGGGTGTTGTGCTGTAGAGAGAGAGAGGGAGAGATATTTTAAAGAAAGAGAAAGTTGAGAGAGAGAGAGAGAGGTTGGCTATGGGTGGGGAGGGTGTGTGTGCTGTTAAGAGAGGGAGAGTTATGTGTGTGTGTACATATATATTATATATAGAAAGAGAGAGAGTTGTGTAGTAGAGAAAGATATTATAGAGAGAGTGTGTAGAAGGAGAGAGAGAGGTCAGTGAGAGAGAGGGGGTGTGTGCTGACATGGTGATGGGGTGAGGGAGTGTTTGTGTGGGAGTGTTTTAAGGAGAGATATATATAAAAATAAGATATTTGATGAAGTAAAGAGAGAAAGAGAGATATTTTAAATAGGAAAAAGAGAGAAATTATGTGGGGTGTTTGGGTAGTCATGAGAGGACAACATGGAGCTTGGGTTTGGGTTCGTTTGATCCGGGTCGGGTCAAAATCGGGTTTGGCGAAATAAATAGATTAATTTTTGGTGTTTTTGATCATGGGTAAATAAGTAGCATGTGGAGGCTAAACTAAATGGGACACAAGCGTCATGTGGGTAGTAGGCTTCATGTGGGCCAGGTCCATATGTTGGGTTGACAGGTTTGGGTCGAAAGGGTGTCCCCAATTCGAGTCGAAGATTAAATGTGACTCCATCGGATGAATTAAAATTGGGTCTCGTGTTAGAAAAGTCGTACGAAGCAAATGAAGGACAAAATGGTGTGTCTGAGTGGAACACGAAGGTCATGGGTGTAGGGTGTCTCGAGTAGATCATACATGAGAAGTTGGTTTGGAGAAAATGACTAGTCTTGTGCTCCTAAATTAAAAGTCATAACGACGTGCATATAATGATCAAAGATAAAAGTGGGAAATTAATTAATAATTATTTACTGATCAAATGGTCTAAATTGATCCAAAGTTGTGTGATACAAAAAAAACATAAGGGAACGAGTTTGAGTGGGATACCTTATACCAAAATAAATATAATCTGGTCTACTATAAAACTCATGAAAAGAGTTTCCAGAGATTGGCATCCCTGACGCTCCAGAAATCAAAGTCGCGGAAATAAACATTTAATGATCAAAAATAATTATAATAAAATATTTATCGAAAATAATTCATTTAGAAAATTTAAAATAAACCCTAAAATTCAGGGGACTTACATCCTACCCACCTTACAAGAATTTCGTCATCGAAATTTAAAATCATCCAATAGGTCAAACTATAACATGTAGCTACTCTGGCTACGATACTTAATCTTCTACCCATGTGATTATCTCTTCTGTTTTCTTTACAATCTTTTTAGTTTATGTTCAACAAAGGTCCTTCTATCATAAACTACATCATGTATCCTTTAGAATCTTCCATACTGATATGGAACCTTTATGTATACCCTAAAATATAAGTATATTCTCTGGGTATGTTTATAAGCCAACAATGCTTGATCATCAACCATACTTTCAACCTTAATTGTAAATACTTAATTTACTTATTATATCCTAAGTATCCTTATTCTATCAATCCACAGGCCCTTTGCATTATTTGTCTTCAATCTTTTCCTACAGTTTCTCCTTGAAATTATACGTTCAATACTTATCCTTGGCATAGGGCCTTCTTCTTTTTACTCAATAACTCCTCCGAATATAAATTCTTAATTTCAAACTCCCGATTTATTAATTACCAATGTACATATGTCCTTGCCTTGTTCCTTGTCATTTTAACTGATATCATCCCGTTCTCATACGCAATATTATATCTCATTCTAACTTATTCTATATCATTCTACATATCGATATACCCTCTAATCATATGTAATTAGCTTATAGATAACCAATAAGTACTTGGTCATCAAAGTCCTACTATGCTCAATCCTCAAATTCTAAGCATAATATTTTAATCCTCAATCCGTAGTCACAACAATATAATATCTCATTATTCCATCTTAGATACCCTATTCATCAAGTCATACTATCAATACAATCGTTCTTAATGGTTTCCAAATCTACTATAGTCAGTCACCCATACTTGTCTTATAAGCTTAATCTAACCAATCCCTAGGAAAAGTACTTATCACAAATACACAATACATTTATAATTATACTATAGAATCAGTTAAAAAGGTTTGGCTATTTCGGTCGTCTATCAAAATAGAAGGTAACAAGGCCTAAGACTGGGTCGAGCAATCCATAACAGTATCCAAACAAGTTAAAGGGTCAAGCAAGATAGAAATGTTTGTCGAAATGTCTCCAAGAATGGTACGAAGACAACGAGATGCATAGGACGTAGTCAAGGTAAAACTCGAGAACCATATACCTCCACGATTAGGTCACGTGAAGTTATTGTCAAGTCAGTGTGCATCTGGCTGAAATAACTTCTTTGTTCCGTAATACGACGGACGGCTGCAGTGCACAGCTGCCATGCTAGATAATACAGGTTCTTAAACTTATCTAGGCTAAATCCATGAAATATTAATCAAATACACAGGGTATGGTTCAAGTAAGATCCGTGAAACATATGTAACCATGATGTCGTCATCTGAAGTCCTGCCTCGCCAGTATTCCTCTGGCCGTAAAACTCTCGATTCCATAATACAAGGTTAAAATCCACTCTCTCGAACCTTCCTTGGATCAATTTTAAGGCGTTTCCAATAATTACCAAGAAGGACGAGAAGAATTACCCAAGAGGTTAACGAAAAAGAGTTTAGTCAAGTCATAGGAAAGATGGAACACAAAAATAATTATGTCCAAAGGATAATCGTGAAAGCAATCATGTTGGAGAGTCTTAGAGAACCTATAATCCTAGTTGTGGATGTAGATAGGACAGAATTAATCAAGACAGAGAAGGATGATGATAAGAATTTATTCTTGCTCATTCGGTCATAACGAAGCGAACCAAGTTGAGATATGATTTGATAACCATACATGTCTTCCTGAAATTATGTTGCCAGAATTTTTATCACACCAGTAAGCTTAGATGCAATAAACGATAGAGTCATAACTATGGTATACACCCTATAATTATGTTAGATAGAATCTTCGCCACGCCAACCGGTATGGCTGCGAGAAAATTTAAATTCCATAACTAAGATAAGTATACCCAAAATCAGGCCCTATATTTTTGCCATACCAGCTAATATGGCTGCAATAAATTCTATATTCCATAAATAAAACAGACATTTACCTTATCAGGATATATCACAATACAATCCACAAAATTTATCACGATGCAAGGTCAAAGTCAACAACGAGAATCAGAAATCAAATTCAACAACGAATTTAAAGAAGAGTAAATGGAAACAAGTGAAAACAGATTTCGAGGTAAGATTTAGAGTAAGATCCTCAGGGGTCATCCCAAAGGAACTATCTTGGTCAAAATTGTAATCTACTGAGTTTCAAGCAAAAGACTAAATATATTTAACGGTCCTATGCTGTGATGAGTTTTCCTATGTTACAATCCTAGAAATCCTCTAGGTGTTCTAATTATTGTCCCTAGTATTAACAAGTTGTCCTAAGATCCTAATTGCAGGCATGCCTGGTACAATAACGTCACCAAACAACTTAAGTCTCAACCTGCATGGACCACCACTAAAAACATGTCACGACCCGTTACTAAAATTGTTGGGTCGGGCCGGGCCATGTCCAGCCTACACTTGGTTAAAGCATAGTAAGTTGTTCTAAGAGTTTATACACGAATGATACTAAGTGTGCTAAGCTAAATAAGATTTTATCATAACACAGCTTCTATTGACGAAAGTAAACAAGTGTTAAAAGTTATTACACCTCAAATGTATGATACTGGAGACAAAGTCTAGTATCCAAATATAGGTTCAAACCAAAGTCTAAGTCTCAAAATACATGACTGATATCTAAGCAAGGTTCTCCGCTGGGACCTCTTCTGGAGCATAGGCCAGGTCCTCAAAAGGAGTCCCGTAGTAGGTATCACATAACATTTGCTCCTCGGAAAGTACACCTACAACATTATCCTGTCAGGAAGGGAGCAAGTACTTGTACTACAAACATATAATACTGATAATGTAATGGAAAGAGATGAAATAACATAATCATGGCACATCTTGATTTATGCAGTTTTAGATACATTTCATCATGGCAATATATATTTGTTTTAAAGTTTAAAACTGTAGTATGTACGTGACCGGTCAATAGGTAGTAGGATGTACTGTGGTACATTTCAATTTTCTGAAGTGCACATACGTACACTTAACGGCATCGGTGTATATACGTACACAAACGCGGGATCAGACATACGACAAAGTTGCATATAGAATGTAACAGTGCACGGTAAATACATGCGGAGATGGAGGGCATAATCACGTACTCTACTAACAGTTTTCCCATAACCCATTTTATAACATGTGAGTGATACTAAGAGTAGTATAAAGCATGACATGTACTGAGAACTGGTAAGAAGCATGTGAAGATATGACTTGTAGTTATCCAGAAAGCAATATTTTAACAAGGTTTAAGCACAGTTTATTGTTATAAGCAGTAAATAAGCCTGTAGGGGTACTTGTCTCGAGCAAAATAAGAATAAGAATATGAAGATATAGATGTCCAGCGTCCTGTCAAAATGATATACAATCTCCGTCTCTAAGTTATGATTAAGTTTTATACTAGTGGTGTGACACGACTCCTAACTGGACACTAGCTAAGTGGTGACCTAGCATAAAAGTCCAATATGGGGTGACACTAAACCAACACTTAGAGTCCTTAGAAACACAAGGATCACTTTAGAGTTTCATAAGAACCAAACATATAAATATATATACTAATAATAATAATAGTAATAATAATAATAATAATAATAATAATAATAATTTAAGGGTGATACATAAAGAAAAATCTACAGATATTGTCGGATGATAAAATAAATACCACCAACGTGTCTAGGATGATCAAATTAGCAAGAATAGCCTATCCATGAGCCTAATTTGGACACAGGAGCAAAATGGTAATTTTGGTTCAAAATGATGTCCGCCGTTGGATACACTTTGCATCGAAAAATGTGTCAAGATAGAAGTCTACAAAACTTAGTAAATTATATGTCCACGAATCCAGAATGATGATACGAACCCAATGGTATGTCCAAAATGGGATTCCGATGACCCGATCACAAAATGGTCCGTTGACCTGGATATTGGTATCTGATTTCTATGGAAATGCGTGTCGAAGCTAAAGTCCACAAAATCTAACAAAGTATATGTCATTGAGTCCAGAATGATGACACGAACTCAACGGTATATTCGAAATTGGATTTCGACAAGCCGATCTCAAAATGACACGTTGACCCGGACATTTGGAATCCGGTTTGCACCAAAATACATATCGAAGCCAATGTCTTCAAAACTCAGCAAATTTTATGTCAACGAATCCAAAATGACGATATAAACTCAATGGTATATCCGGAATTGGATTCCGATGAGCCGATCTCAAAGTGACCCGTTAACTCGGACTGTGGGACCCGCTTTACATCGAAATGTATGTCAGGGCCCATATCCTCCAAATCTAACAAACTTTATATGAAATTGTGCCGGAACAATGGCATGAGTCTACTGGTGGTGTCAGAAATTGAATCCAAAGTCCTGGGTTCAAAAATAGAATTTTTAAGTGCAAAATTAAGAATTCGGACGGCCAACTTTGGCATCGAATTCGACCAACCAAATGTGCTTACAATGAAACGAAACTGAAGAAAAAGGAAGAGGGTTATACCATCTATGCACAGGAACTGGCGGCATGCCAAACGTGTCTAGAAGGCAGAGTTACGAGTTGACAAAGTCGTCTCCATAAAACTGTCCAAAAATAATACAATTTAAGTGTCAACTTGGTAGCCGATTTTGAGGAATCAAATGACAAAATTAACGAACGAAACTTGAGGAATGTGAAGAGCTATATACCAAGATTGTGACAGAGCAAAAAGTTCATTGATCCAACGGTCAAATTTCTCGAAAAATGTGTACAAAGTTGCTACGACGAAGCACACTTTCTGAGTTCAAAACTCGTACGTCACGACGGGATTTCGTGCAAAACGCATGAATAGCCTACGTATCGCATCGGAAAGAAGGAGGATGGCGATGGGGAGCTTGCCAAAGGGTGCACCCGGAGGGGGGTGTCGTGGTGGCAGTGCGCGATGGCGGCGGTGCTGCCGTACGACTGCGGAGGCAGCTGCTGCCGTTCATGCTACTGTTGCAGCTGCTGTGCTGCCACTTCTGTAAATACAGCTGATGTTTGCTGCACAAAGGGGCACGACGAGCGGCACAGATGACACGGCTGCCCGACGGTGATGGCCGCGGCGGCGTACGGCGGTGGAGGTGAGGGTGATGATAATGGTGTGGTGGTGGTGGTGGTGTGATGGTTATGGTGGTGATGGTGTTGATGATGATAATGGTGTTTGAAGAAGAAGAGACGAATAAGAAAAAGAATGGAGGGGGAGGGTGTTGTGCTGTGGAGAGAGAGAGAAGAGAGATATTTTAAAGAGAGAGAAAGTTGAGAGAGAGAGGTCGGCTAGGGGTGGAGAGGGTGTGTGTGCTATTGAGAGAGGGAGAGTTGTGTGTGTATACATATATATATTATATATATAGAAAGAGAGAGATTTGTGTAGTAGAGAGAGAGATATTATAAAGAGAGTGTGTAGGAGGAGAGAGAGAGGTCGGTGAGAGAGAGGGGGGGTGTGCTGACATGGTGATGGGTTGAGGGAGTGTTTTAAGAAGATATATATATATATATATATATATATATATTTTATATATATATATTTATATATATATATATATATACACACACACACACATATATTAGAAAGAGATAAAAATGAGATATTTGATGAAGTAGAGAGAAAAAGAGAGATATTTTTATATAGAAAAAATAGAGAAATTATGTGGGATGTTTGGGTAGTCATGAGAGGACAACATGGAGCTTGGATTTGGGTTCGGTTGAACCGAGTTGGGTCAAAATCGGGTTTGGCGAAATAATAAGATTAATTTTAGGTGTTTTTGATCACAGATAAATAAGTAGCCTACGGAGGCTAAAATAAATGGGACATAAGCGTCATGTGGGTAGTAGGCTTCATATGGGCCAGGTCCATATATTGGGTTGACAGGTTTGGGTCGAAAGGGTGTCCCCAATTTGAGTCGAAGATTAAATGTGACTCCGTGGGATGAATTAAAATTGGGTCTCTTGTCAGAAAAGTTGTGCGAAGCAAATGAAGCACAAAATAGTGCGTCTAAATAGGACACGAAGGTCATGGGTGTAGGGTATCTCGAGTAGATCATGCATGAGAAGTTGGTTTGGAGAAAACGACTAGTCTTGTGCTCCTAAATTGAAAGTCATGACGGCGTGCATATAATGATCAAAGATAAAGTGGAAAATTAATTAATAATTATTTAACGATCAAATGATCTAAATTGACCCAAAGTTATGTGATACAAATAGAGCACAAGTGAACGAGTTTGAGTAGGACACCTTATACCAAAATAAAGATGTAAAAACCCTCAAAATATTTTTTTTATATATTTATTAATATTTATTTGTTACTAAATAATGTTAATTATTAAATAAATGCTTTTACACTAATTATTAAATTATTGATAAGTTTAGAAGTATATGATATATATATATATATATATATATATATATATATATATATATATATATATATTTTTTATATATATATATATATATATATATATATATATATATATATATATATATATATATATATATATATATATATATATATATAGTGTTACTATTTATTGGTTTTACTATTAGATTATATATATAAGCTTATATAGATATGGTGTTAAAATTCCTAGCACCAAACCCAATTCATATATTTAACCCTAACCTAGGCCCAACCCATTATGGTCCTATTCATTTGGATCTCATTCATGCATATATATATATGCATCTACTCTCAACCCTAACCCTAAACTTGCCTCCACACAAACCACCAGCCCCCCTTCATCACCGCCACCCTATCCCTCTCTCTCTCGTCTATCTCTTCCCCCCTCACCCGGAGCCCTGCCGTCGACGACGAGATGCGGCGTTTCCCGCGGCCGTGTGTAGCAGCCGGCGCCCCCCCCCCCCCCCCCCCCCCCCCCCCCCCCCGCGCGCGCTGCAGCCCGACCGGCCCCGATCCGGCGGCCCCCTCGTCGGCGCTACCCCCCCTCGTCGGCGAGCCACCCCCCTGCGGCGTGGCAAGGTAACCCCGAACCCCCCCCTGTGGCGCTGTCACGTGGATTAAACCCTCCTTGCATGTTTAAACCAAGTTTTAGTATTTAAATTCTGATTTTTAGTTTAGTATAATGATTGTTATGATGAATAAATGGATAAATAATTAGATCTAAATGTAGGAAATCATTGTTAAATATGTAGGGGTTATACCCTAATTTTTGTGTAATTTAATATTAATTATTAGTATTTATTTATATTTAATTATGAAGTTTCAATGCTAGTAATTAATTAAATGTGTTTACTGTTTTAATTTTTAAGTGATATTTTGATTTCGAAATAGATAAAACCTTTGTACATGAAAAAGTTTGTATAATTAATATAGTATTTTAAAATAATTTTTCCAGAATTTTTAGAATTTAAATTATAATTATTTTATGTGAAAAACAGTGAATTTATACTGTTTAATTAATTCAGTTTGATGCTTATTATTTAATTAATAAATAATTAAATAATATAATTTATATGGAAAATATAGATTTAATTATAAAGTTCATTATGGAAGTTTTTCCAGAATTTTATTGGTTTTTAAAATATTTTAATTAGATTTATCTTGTGAATTTTGGATTAATCAAATCAACTATTAATTATTGTTTTCAATTTATATTATTTAATTGGTTAGTAATTAAATAATATTATTTGAATAAAAAATGTTTGTAAAAATATATTATTCTGTAGAAAAATAATTCCAATATTTATTTATTATTATTTATAATTATTTAGATTTAGTTGGGTAATTTCTAGATTTATTACATAAGTTGAATATATTATATAATTAATTGTCATTAATTATATAAATATTGTAATTTTGGGAAGTGATAAGATTCTGTTAGAAATGTGTAAATATGATATTTAGGAATTTATTTTATGTATTTTAAATATATTTACGAATTTTTAAGATTTAAAAGTAATTTTGAAAATCATTTTAGGATTACGTATTAAATTGTGTAATAATTATTTATTAATTTAAATAATTATTAATTATGTGTTACTACTGTGAATTTGGCTTTAATGATTAAATTTAAGGTTGGTGGTGATTTATTTGGATTTATTTAGAATTATTAAGTACTTATTGTTATTATTCGACTAGTTATTTAATAAATAGTTTTATGGTAATAATTCATTTTCTGTAAAATATATATATAATATATATTTATTATTCTGATATTATTTAGTTTATTATTAAAATAGACTAAAAATGATTTTTAAGGATTTTTACTATTTTTGTTAGTATTATTAGGAATTGTGAATTCATGTGTGTATTAAATTGATTGGTTAATTAATGTTAATTAATTAGTTAGTTAATTATTAAATATTAAGTTGTAAATAAATTTCAGAATATAAATGGTATGATAATAAGTATGATTACCTACTTATATTGTATAATTATTATTCATAAAAATTTGATACTAGTTAGCTAGTAGTAATAGATTAATATAAATTATAGATTACTTAGCAAATAAATGAATTGTTTAACTTGTTTAATTAGTAATTAATTAGAGATAATCTTGTTTAGAATTATTTGCTTCTCGGGACTCGGACTCTACTTTGGACCCGGATACTCAGCTGCTGGACACAGGTAAGTACACCTTGCTTGACATTTACTATGCAGTATTTACATTTGACCAGTTATTGCTATTGTGTGCACTCGTCTCCATTGATGACTACCTTGTATAGAGTTAGTATAAACTTGACACCGTCTCAGACACGTATCACATATGAGTGAGCTGAGTGCAGAGGTTCTGTGTTGACTGGCCATTAACATATGATCTTGAGTCTGTTAGCAGTATGGTTTAGTTATACTATATTTATGACGTCTTGTATATTGTTCGTACTGCGTATACGGTACGAGTACATTGGGTGGGGAGAGTCTACTAGTGGTGTATGAGAATTTCTGTTTCCAATGGACGTTGGATGCTCGTAGCCCCTCGTTTCTCAAACCGTAGAACGCTTGGTGGCAGTTTCTTCTTCTTCTCCCCCTCTCATGTGCCACTAGAGATGTCTCGAGTGCATTTACACATAGATGGTTAGAACACCTGTATTGTTTCTTTGTATTTCCTGTCCTTGTTTGGTTAGGGAAATACTGGGTAGCATTCTTATTAGTTACTTTTACATTACTGCTTAGTATATTCATGCATGTCCTTTTCCTGTGTATTTGTTATGTCCCTCTGAGGACCTGGTATCTTTTCCAGAGCTTGACGAGCATTTATTCCCGATTGATTACGGAGTAGAGGGACTTGTTGACGACGACTTTAAGGTGGAGCCGCAGCCTTGATCCTCTGGATGCTAGCTACATCTACAGATGTGGGTTTCATTTCCAGCATTCTGTTTGTTTCTTTTGCTACTTCTTTTCATTCCAGATGTACTCGTTTGCTTTTAGTAGATTGTTCTCCTCTAGCCATAGTTGACATTTGGATTCTGTGGCACTGATGATTTTCCATTCAGTTATTTATTACTTATTTCATGGATGAGACTAGTTTACCTGCCTGTGATGTTACTTTATTAGTTATACTTCAGCGTACTACAATCGAATCATAGTCCATTAAATTGGGTTTAGCTATGCTAGATTGTACAGCTGGCATGCCACGTGTTCCCGATCCGATTATTTAGAACTGGGGCGTGACATGTTTTTAGTGGTGGCCCATGCAGGTCATAAAATTTGTTTGGTTACGTTACTGTACCGAACAAGCCTGCAAATTAGGTTTAGAATATAGGGTCTCATCCATACTTGACTATATCATTCTTGATTATCCTTGAACAAATTCTTTTGCATCTCGTTTGTTTCCGTCCTATTCTCAATTCCTTCTATCTTATCTCTGCAGAATCATGAATTTGAGGAGTGGACGTACCGCTGCCGGTGGAGACAACCAGTCATCTGGTACGGATGATCAGTCCGCAAGGGTAGTTCCAATCCACCCTTTGCTTTCAGGGCAGACGTCTCAGCCAGTTGGTGCACAACCGACTGGGGTACCTTCTCCTCCCCCGCAGTACCCTCAGACACCATATGGAGTACCCCCGACTGTGCCTCAAGACAGTCAGGCACAGATGTTTCAGTTCATGCACATGATGATGCAAGAACAGAGACAGCAAGCAGCGGAGCAGAGGCAAGAAGCAGCTGAGCAGAGGCAGGTAGCTGCTGAACAAAGACGGGAAGCTGCTGAGATGAGGCAGGGATTCCTGACAGCTATGGAGAGGATGACAGCACCAGCACCTGTACCAGCTCCGACACTAGCTTCTGTGAGACCAGCACAGGTAGGTTCAGTGAAGGACTACGTGCAGATGAATCCCAAACCTTATTGGGGAAATGAGAGTCCGGAGGAGACCACTACTTGGATCACCAGCACCAAGAAGCTATTGCAGGCATCTCAGTTGCCAGAAGATTTATGGATGACTGGCGTAAGAACTCAGCTGGAGGGGAATGTCCGTCACTGGTGGGATTCTATGGAGCGTCAGTTGGGTACTCGTCAGTCGTAAGAACAGTTTCTGGAGTTCTTTGATAAGAAGTACTTCTCTACTACTGTGAAGAATGCCTTATACAACCAGTTCCTGCATCTGGAGCAAGGGAACAAGACTGTTGACGAGTATGACTCGGAGTTCAGTCGACTCAGCAAATATGGGGAGGTACTGATACCCAATGATCTGAAGAAGGCCAAGAGATTTCACAACGGGCTGAGGCAGGAGCTACAGCATTATACTAGCTCTCAGTCCCGAATCTCTTATGCTGAGTTGCTGACGGAGGCCAGGATTCAGGAGACAATTAGCAAGGGAAAGTTGAACCAGCAGAAGAACCAGTCAGTGCAGACGAAGACGCAGCAAGGAGGTCCTATCAAGAGACCTATGGGACATCATCAGCATCAGCAGAAGACTGGACCCTACCAGTCTAAGGAGCTTCCGACTTGCCATTTCTGTGGCAGGAAGGAACACATACAGAGAGAGTGCAGAAGGATGCTGGGTACTTGCTTAGCTTGTGGATCAAGCCAGCATCAGGCTCGAGATTGCCCAGTTCGGGAAGCCATTGTGCCAGCAGAAGGACAGAAGCCACCAGCATCAGGAGGTCAGCAGAGAGGACCTATACTCCCTTCACAGTCAGCACAGTTTGAGAAAGACAAGCAGCAGGCAGGAAACAAGAAGCAAGGACAGATTTTTGCTCTCATTCAGGGAGAAGATGGAACTGAAGGTGAGGCTATCACAGGTACTATTTTAGTAGGTTCATTGCCTGCTACAGTGTTATTTGATTCTGGTGCCACCTTATCATTTATATCATCTAGATTTGTAGCTGTGCATAGGATAGCTACTTCTACTATGCCTAAGAGTTGGAACATTATTACTGGTGGGGGTATAGTACCTGTGACTAGTTCATGTAGAACCTATTCGGTAGTTATTTGTGGCCGAGAGATGAGAGCTCGACTTTTGGTATTTTCTATGCCAAATTTCGACGTAGTATTGGGTATGGATTGGCTTAGTCAATATCATGCTATATTGGACTGCTACAGGGGTTGTGCTATATTTAGACCACCAGGCCAGCCGGAGTTTGAATTTCGGAGAGGAAGCATTGAGAAGGGAGTATCTCAGTATCATGGAGCTTACATGGCGATGGAGGTTGCCCCGCCACCGATCATTGATGAGTTTTCTGATGTCTTTCCCGATGATCTGTCGGGTCTACCATCCGACAGAGAGGTTGAGTTCACCATTGAGCTCATACCAGGAGCGGCACCAATCTCTTCAAATATTTATCGTTTGGCAAAGAAGGAGTTGGATGAAATGAAGGTGCAGTTACAGGAATTACAAGACAAGGGGTTTATCAGACCAAGTGCATCACCTTGGGGAGCCCCGGTCTTGTTTGTGCCAAAGAAAGATGGAACAGTTCGCATGTGCATTGATTATAGGGCTCTTAATGCTGTGACGATCAAGAACAAGTATCCCCTGCCCAGAATTGATGATCTATTTGACCAGCTGACAGGAGCCCAGGTTTTCTCGAAGATTGATCTGAGGTCGGGATACCATCAAGTGAAGGTTCGGAAAGAAGACATCCAGAAGACGGCATTCAGGACTCGGTATGGTCATTACGAGTTCTTGGTAATGCCCTTTGGTTTGACAGATGCACCTGCTGTGTTCATGAATTTAATGAACAGAGTATTTCATGAATATCTTGATAAATTTGTCGTAGTATTTATCAACGACATTTTGGTGTATTCAAAGAACCATGAGGAGCATGAGGATCACTTGAGGAAGGTGCTGGAGATCTTGAGGCATCAGAAGTTATATGCAAAGTTGAGTAAGTGTGAATTTCTGCTAGATCATGTTTCATTTCATGGACATGTTATCTCAGAGAAAGGCATAGAAGTGGATCCGACGAAGATATCAGCAGTGGAGTCGTGGCCAACTCCAACCGATGTTTCAGAGGTGCGAAGTTTTCTGGGGCTTGCCGGATATTACCGGAGGTTCGTAGAGAATTTTGCAAGAATTGCGGAGCCCATGACGAAGTTGACTTGCAAGGATCAGAAGTTCGAGTGGACGGAAGAGTGCCAAGCTGCTTTTAATGATTTGAAGAAGCGCCTTACTACTGCACCAGTCTTGACCATTCCATCGGGATCAGGAGGTTTCGTCATATATAGTGATGCATCCGGGAAGGGATTAGGATGCGTCTTGATGCAGCATGGGAAGGTAGTTGCATATGGTTCTCCGCAGTTGAGGACCCACGAGAAGAATTATCCCACGCATGACTTAGAGCTTGCGGCGGTGATATTTGCCTTGAAGCTTTGGAGGCATTATTTGTATGGAGAAACAGTGGAGGTATATACAGATCATAAGAGCCTCAAGTATGTCTATACTCAGAAGGATTTAAATTTGAGACAGAGGCGTTGGCTTGAGTTGATGGCAGATTTTGATATTGATTTACAGTACCATCCAGGGAAGGCAAATTCAGTAGCAGATACATTGAGCCGGAGGCCTATGGCATACTTCTTGACATCACAAAAGAAGTTGCTATATGACTTGGAAAAGATGGGCATCGAAGTTGTTAGGCCTGGAGGAGTTGCACAGATGATGAATCTTCAGGTTCAATCTTTATTGGTAGAGCGGATCAAGGCGACCTTACCGACAGATGCCAGATATCAGAGGCTTCGACAGAGGACAGAGCAAGGACTGCAGACTGGATTGAGGATTCACGAAGATGGGACCTTGAGGTGCGGAGATCGCCTCTATGTTCCTAATGGGGAGATCAGGCAGGAGCTGATGACAGAGGATCATAGCTCGATTTATTCTATTCATCCAGGAGGTACGAAGATGTGCAGGGACCTGAGACAGCACTACTGGTGGCATAGAATGAAGCGTGAAATAGCACGGTTCGTAGCAAAGTGCTTGGTGTGTCAGCAAGTCAAGGCTGAACATCAGAGGTCCACAGGATTGTTGCAACCGCTTTCGATACCTGAGTGGAAGTGGGAGCACATCACTATGGATTTCGTTACGGGATTTCCGAGGAGCCCAGCTGGACGAGATGCAGTTTGGATGATTGTGGACAGATTATCGAAGTCTGCTCATTTCATACCATTCCGAGTGGGGCAATCTACAGAGGTATTGGCAGACCTATATATGAAGGAGATAGTACGATTACATGGAGTACCAGTCAGTATAGTCTCTGATCGAGATACGAGATTCACATCGCACTTCTGGAAGAGCATACAGGAAAGTCTGGACACAAGACTGAAGTTCAGCACCGCTTATCACCCTCAGACGGACGGGCAGTCAGAGCGTACCATTCAGACATTGGAGGACATGTTGAGAGCTTGCATGTTGGATTTTGGAGGATCCTGGAAGGATCACTTGCATTTGGTAGAGTTTTCTTACAACAATAGCTACCAGGCAAGTATCCAGATGGCCCCTTTTGAAGCATTGTACGGAAGGAAGTGTCGATCGCCAGCATGTTGGGGTGATATAGGCGAGAGACAGATATTGGGACCAGAGTTAGTGACTCATACAGTAGATACAGTCAAGAAGATTCAGGGGCATCTACGAGCAGCACAGGACCGGCAGAAACAATGGGCAGACACTCATAGGCGACCTCTTGAGTTCAAGGAAGGAGATCATGTGTTCTTGAGAATCTCCCCGACTAGAGGTACAATCAGATTTGGAGTCAGAGGAAAGCTCAGCCCAAGGTACATCGGACCATTCGATGTGTTGGAGGAAGTTGGCGAGGTTGCATACAGATTGGCACTTCCGCAGTCATTGGAGGGCGTCCATGACGTATTTCATGTCTCCCAGTTGAGGAAGTATGTAGCAGACCCTAACCACGTACTTGATCATTCAGAGATCACCGTGGGACCGACCTTGTCCTACGAGGAGCAGCCTGTGGAGATCCTAAACCACAGAGAGAAAGTGTTGAAGGGGAAGACCATTCGACTAGTCCGAGTTGCATGGAAACACCATTCTCCGGGCGAATCGACTTGGGAGCGGGGAGATTCTATTCTGGAGCGTTATCCATACCTTCGTGAGGCGTCTGGTATGACTAAATTCTGTTAATATTCACTCTCTAGATTTTGCTTAATTTAGTTGCAAATTTCCTAGATTTAGAATTATGATTGTGTGCTTTCACTCATCCCAGCTTGTTTTTAATTTCGAGGACGAAATTTTAATAAGTTGGGGAGAATGTAAAAACCCTCAAAATATTTTTTTTATATATTTATTAATATTTATTTGTTACTAAATAATGTTAATTGTTAAATAAATGCTTTTACACTAATTATTAAATTATTGATAAGTTTAGAAGTATATGATATATATATATATAGTGTTACTATTTATTGGTTTTACTATTAGATTATATATATAAGCTTATATAGATATGGTGTTAAAATTCCTAGCAACCAAACCCAATTCATATATTTAACCCTAACCTAGGCCCAACCCATTATGGTCCTATTCATTTGGATCTCATTCATGCATATATATATATGCATCTACTCTCAACCCTAACCCTAAACTTGCCTCCACACAAACCACCAGCCCCCCTTCATCACCGCCACCCTATCCCTCTCTCTCTCGTCTATCTCTTCCCCCCTCACCCGGAGCCCCGTCGTCGACGACGAGACGCGGCGTTTTCCGCGGCCACGTGTAGCAGCCGGCGCCACCCCGCGCCCGCTGCAGCCCGACCGGCCCCGATCCGGTGGCCCCCTCGTCGGCGCAACCCCCCCTCATCGGCGAGCCACCCCCCTGCGGCGTGGCAAGGTAACCCCGACCCCCCCCCCCCCCCCCGTGGCGCTGTCACGTAGATTAAACCCTCCTTGCATGTTTAAACCAAGTTTTAGTATTTAAATACTGATTTTCAGTTTAGTATAATGATTGTTATGATGAATAAATGGATAAATAATTAGATCTAAATGTAAGAAATCATTGGTAAATATGTAGGGGTTATACCCTAATTTTTGTGTGATTTAATATTAATTATTAGTATTTATTTATATTTAATTATGAAGTTTCAATGCTAGTAATTAATTAAATGTGTTTACTGTTTTAATTTTTAAGTGATATTTTGATTACGAATTAGATAAAACGTTGTACATGAAAAAGTTTGTATAATTAATATAGTATTTTAAAATAATTTTTCCAGAATTTTTAGAATTTAAATTATAATTAATTTATGTGAAAAACAGTGAATTTACACTGTTTAATTAATTCAGTTTGATGCTTAGTATTTAATTAATTAATAAATAAATAATATAATTTATATGGAAAATATAGATTTAATTATAAAGTTCATTATGGAAATTTTTCCAGAATTTTATTGGTTTTTAAAATATTTTAATTAGATTTATCTTGTGAGTTTTGGATTAATCAAATCAACTATTAATTATTGTTTTCAATTTATATTATTTAATTGGTTAGTAATTAAATAATATTATTTGAATAGAAAATGTTTGTAAAAATATATTATTCTGTAGAAAAATAATTCCAATATTTATTTATTATTATTTATAATTATTTTGATTTAGTTGGTTAATTTCTAGATTTATTACATAAGTTGAATATATTATATAATTAATTGTCATTAATTATATAAATATTGTAATTTTGTGAAGTGATAAGTTTCTGTTAGAAATGTGTAAATATGATATTTAGGAATTTATTTTATGTATTTTAAATATATTTACGAATTTTTAAGATTTAAAAGTAATTTTGAAAATCATTTTAGGATTACGTATTAAATTGTGTAATAATTATTTATTAATTTAAATAATTATTAAGTATGTGTTACTACTGTGAATTTAGCTTTAATGATTAAATTTAATGTTGGTGGTGATTTATTTGGATTTATTTAGAATTATTAAGTACTTATTATTATTATTATTCAACTAGTTATTTAATAAATAGTTTTATGGTAATAATTCATTTTCTGTAAAATATATATATAATATATATTTATTATTCTGATATTATTTAGTTTATTATTAAAATAGACTAAAAATGATTTTTAAGGATTTTTACTATTTTTGTTAGTATTATTAGGAATTGTGAATTCATGTGTGTATTAAATTGATTGGTTAATTAATGTTAATTAATTAGTTAGTTAATTATTAAATATTAAGTTGTAAATAAATTTCAGAATATAAATGGTATGATAATAAGTATGATTACCTACTTATTATTGTATAATTATTATTCATAAAAATTTGATACTAGTTAGCTAGTAGTAATAGATTAATATAAATTATAGATTACTTAGCAAATAAATGAATTGTTTAATTTGTTTAATTAGTAATTAATTAGAGATAATCTTGTTTAGGATTATTTGCTTCTCGGGACTCGGACTCTACTTTGGACCCGAATACTCAGTTGCTGGACACAGGCAAGTACACCTTGCTTGACATTTACTATGCAGTATTTACATTTGACCAGTTATTGCTATTGTGTGCACTCGTCTCCATTGATGACTACCTTTTATAGAGTTAGTATAAACTTGACACCGTCTCAGACACGTATCACATATGAGTGAGCTGAGTGCAGAGGTTCTGTGTTGACTGGCCATTAACATATGATCTTGAGTCTGTTAGCAGTTTGGTTTAGTTATACTATATTTATGACGTCTTGCATATTGTTCGTACTGCGTATACGGTACGAGTACATTGGGTGGGGAGAGTCTACTAGTGGTGTATGAGAATTTCTGTTTCCAATGGACGCTGTATGCTCGTAGTCCCTCGTTTCTCAAACCGTAGAACGCTTGGTGGCAGTTTCTTCTTCTTCTCCCCCTCTCATGTGCCACTAGAGATGTCTTGAGTGCATTTACACATAGATGGTTAGAACACCTGTATTGCTTCTTTGTATTTCCTGTCCTTGTTTGGTTAGGGAAATACTGGGTGGCATTCTTATTAGTTACTTTTACATTACTGCTTAGTATATTCATGCATGTCCTTTTTCCTGTGTATTTGTTATGTCCCTCTGAGGACCTGGTATCTTTTCCAGAGCTTGACGAGCATTTATTCCCGGTTGATTACGGAGTAGAGGGACTTGTTGACGACGACTTTGAGGTGGAGCCGCAGCCTTGATCCTCTGGAGGCTAGCTACATCTACAGACGTGGGTTTCATTTCCAGCATTCTGTTTGTTTCTTTTGCTACTTCTTTTCATTCCAGATGTACTCGTTTACTTTTAGTAGATTGTTCTCCTCTAGCCATAGTTGACATTTGGATTCTGTGGCACTGATGATTTTTCATTCAGTTATTTATTACTTATTTCATGGATGAGACTAGTTTACCTGCCTGTGATGTTACTTTATTAGTTATACTTCAGCGTACTACAATCGAATCATAGTCCATTAAATTGGGTTTAGCTATGCTAGATTGTACAGCTGGCATGCCACGTGTTCCCGATCCGATTATTTGGAACTGGGGCGTGACAAAAGATAATCTGGTCTACTATAAAACTCATGAAAAGAGTTTTTAGAGATTGGCATCCCTGACGCTCCAGAAATTAAAGTCACAAAAATGAACATTTAATGATCAAAATTAATTATAGAAAAATATTTATAGAAAATACAACATTCTGGTGCCTACATCAGACAGCTCAAAACTCCTCATGCTTTGGAAGAGTTTTGCCCACGTATTTTTGGCATATACATCAAACCCCTCAGGACTCTTCATGCTTCGAAAGAGTTTTCTCCAAGTGGTAGGAAGAGCCTTTATACCTCAGAGAGTTGGACGGTGGTTAGGCGTCGTTATAAACGTCCTTCCCTCACGCCTCTTCAAGTAGGCGAAACCACCATCAGGGACCATATTTTGAAGGTATGGTCCCTTACGGGAGCAAGACAAAGGCATCCGCAATACGGATGGGAGGATAGCATGCTATATTTACCCTCCTCCCGGCAGCTCCTTGGAGATTCAACAGCTTTGTTTGCTTCTCAGCAGTAAAATATGACTTCCTTTGAGGGCCACGAAACTGCTTGAAGACGAAGCGCTGTCAATCCCAACTATGTATTGCTAGATTTTTTCTTTCTTTGCTGTCGATGTAGTCCTATGTATGTAACTGATCTTGAATAAGCAAAGTATGTTCACTCTATCTTATTTGTGGTATTTTGTGGTGCTTGTACTAGGGGGCCTAATACAGCATTTGTATTTGATAAAGTACATCCCACTGGGGGGATTTTTGTGGACCTATTGCCCTTTTGTGCATCTAGAAATACGAGCAAATAGATTTGAATAAGATTTTATGGACCTACTACTCTTTGGTACACTGATGGTGCGAGTAATAGATTAGAATAACTTTTGTAGACTTATTACCCTTTTTGTGTACTGGCGATGCGAGTACGGATAATAAGTGGAGAGGAAACCAACATATTTACTCAAAGGTAATGAGGACGTGGTAAATATGGGTCAAAACAAAGCCTTCCTACTCAGAGGTAATGAGGACATGGTAGGGGTAGGCATAATAGAGGTACACAAAACAACTCAGAGGTGCTATCAATGTGGAAGTCCTATGCATTGGGTTATTTGCTTGTGATGGACGGGAAAATAACTCAGAGGTAATATGGACATGGTTGTTTTTCCCCGTTGGGGAATTTTGTGGACCTATTACCCTTTTTGTGTACTGACAGTGTGAGTAATAGATTATGATAAGTTGTGTGGACCTATTACCCTTCTGCGCACTGGTGGTGCGAGTAATAGATTTTGAGACAAAAGCTATGACCAGGAAGTTCATAGATATGACCAAGGGATGAGATGTGAATTCATTAGGAGTAGTCAGAGAGTAATTTTAGCGGTACCTGAGGGTACGTAACTCAACAATCTGGGAGATTTGAAGTCAGAGTGTAAGTTCAGCGATACCTGAGGGTATATAACTCACAATCCGAGAGATAGTTGGAAGGTGTTGTTTAGATATAGTATTTCTTGAGGAACTTGCCATTGATGGGCATCATGAGCAAGTCTACATTTTGTTTTGTGAGACGATACGCGTCGTTGGAGAATACAGTCTTGATGGCGAATGGACCCTCACACTTAGGCTGAAATTTGTCGGGGGTCTTGTGAGTCATGACCATTGGTCTGTGAATAGCCAAGACGAGATCGCCAACTTGGAATATTCTCTACTTGACTTTCTTGTTGAAAGCTCGAGAGATGCGCGCTTGATAGAGCTCTATGCTTTGTTGAGCTTGTAAACGCTTCTCATCTAATGCTTCTAACTCTTGTAGCCGTCGGCGGTTGTGAAACCAGTAAAATTTCGGTTAATTAATTGAATAATTTTATTAGCTAAATTATTATTATAATCATTATTAAATGTTAATTTAGGAAAATGGTATTTCTTTTAGAAAAAACTATTATACATGAAATTTTAGTGTTGGACCTGACCCGTCCCGAACCCGTCTCGAACCCAAGTTCAGTTTTTTCAAAACTAATTTTGAAGTCTATTAGTTTATAATTATAAAGTTTAATTCTATTCTTATTATTTAAAAGAAAAGAAATTATATCATTAAACTTTCATAACTCCCTTTCTCTCTCATTTCTCTAAAATCATCAGGCAAAGAAAAACTTTTCCTTTCTATTTCTTTTCCAAATCAACCTTTAGCCGACCCCCTCGGCTCCCAAACGTCCGGCTGCCACCCCTTCCTTTACGAAACTTCCCGGCGACCTCTCCTCTTCCGAAACCCCCAAATCATCCATATATAAAATCCCACCTCCTTCTCTAACTCTTCACCACTCTCCCAAGCCCTAGCCCAGGCCCTAACCCGAGTCCCCTGGCTGCGCCCTTCCGGTGATCCCCGGCCGCCTGAGGCCAGCAAACGAC
Organism: Iris pallida; assembly: GCA_029216955.1. Lineage (NCBI taxonomy): Eukaryota > Viridiplantae > Streptophyta > Magnoliopsida > Asparagales > Iridaceae > Iris > Iris pallida. The sequence continues at coordinate 63,304 of JANAVB010026147.1, read as the reverse complement.
GCCGAGCTCCTCCCCAAGCGGCGACCCCTCCTCCGCCCGCTTCCAAAGCCGGAGCATCCCGGCCATCGCCCTTTCGGCCGACCCTGAGCGGCTTCCGCCGCCGTTCTTTCCCGCAGCCCAGGCCGATTTCGACCGCCGGCCTCCTGCCGAACCGCAGCCGTTTTCTGGCGGTGTGCCCCATCCCTTTTCGTGCTCCTCTCCGGTTCCGAGCCGCTATCTGCTTTCTGCGACCGGATCTGAGCATTGTCCCGAGTTTTTCGCTGTGCGCACGGATAAGTTTTCCTTCTTTATTCATATGAGAGCTCTAGCCGAGCACCCCAGGTATCTTCCGTGTCCCTGTGTCCCTTCTATTGGTGTCGATGATGACATGGTCCCCGATCCCGCTATAGAAATCGGATCGATTCGTGGATTTGAATTTTTTTCGAACTCCCTTTCGGAGGGATTCTGGTTTTTGTGAGTTTTGTGGTTCTCGAAATTTCTGAGTTAAATTTGGATTATCAAGTATATGGTTTTGTGACCATTTTTTTCTTAGTTTGGTTCTGTGGTTTTTTGAATTTCAATTCGGGTTTTTCGAATTTTATTTCGGATACGTTCTGAAGCTTTTGGTTATATTTTATGGTTTATAATTTAGCTATCTCTAGGTTAGGATATGTATTTGTTGTTCGATATTTTCCCAGGATTGGGTTGTTCCAATTATAGAGGAGGTGCTGCCCAAATTTTCGGAAATATATTAAAGTTTTGAATAAAACTATTTCTAAATCTCGGCCTTTGCAAAACAAATTACAATTTGATTGTTGGTTTTAAATATGGATTTTTGTATCATTTTCGGGCGATGACCGTATCGATTTGTAGACTCTAGCGAAATGCAAACAAAATCGGAATTTTCGGACGTTGAGGCATAAGCTAGAATGCAACATGATATTTTGGACCAAGTCTAAGACTTACCGTATTTTTATATTTTTTTAATTTAAATAATTATTTTAGAAAGTATTCTAGCCAATAGCATTTTGAGTGCAGGGCCTCGGCCTGCTGAATGGACCGCTTTCCGGCGTTCGGAGCTCAACAACAATTTTTTTAATTAATTTATATAATAAATTGTAAGGGCATAAGCCCAGTTTCTATTTTCTTTTCTGAGACCTTGTAGTGTGTAGTGTAGCTTTTTCTTTATTTTCTGGGTTGTTATTTTGGCATTAAATACGTAGAATATAAAAATAAAATATTTATTTTATATAGAAATTTAATAAGTTTTCTCACATTAAGTTTTTTGTAAGTTAACAGAAATTCATATTTTTCTTATTTAAAGAAATATATATATATATATATATATATATATATATATATATATATATATATATATATATATATATATATATATATATATATATATATATGTTACTAAACTACAAAATTTTGACAATCAAACTAGTAAATGTTATTTTCTCAATTAAATTAGTAAATTAATTTTTACCTCGTTAAATAATTAATTCTAGTTTGTTTGCAAAAACAAAAGTATAAAACTTTATTGATACAAACTGTAATAAAGATTACAAGAATTCTGGGACAATTACAACTATAGGAATCCAATCTTGATGACGATTGCTTTATCCCTTGGACGATGTGAACTTTGAAGACGAAGCCTTTGAAGTTGAAAACAACTCTGGAAATTGAAGGCAAAAGCCTCTGAAGTTGAAGACAAAAGTCTCGGAAGAATGCAGCAGCACTTTGGCAAGAACTCCTGAACTCTCTGATTTCTGATCTCTGATCTTGATCCCTTGAAATGAAGACTTGAAACTCTATTTATAGAGTTCTAGAAATAACTAACTTTCAGTTATTCTGGACTGCGCAAGCTGATTTGCGCAGCAACTGGTTTGCGCAGACATGGACTGCGCAGGCAGTTATTGGATCATGGGCCAACTATTTGGGACACATGGCATTATTTGATTGAAATGCGCATGATCGTGCAAAGACAGTTGCCACGTAATGAGCAATTGATGGCATGAATGCCACATGTAATTTGTCAGTTATATTGGTAGAATGCGCAAAGTGAAATGCGCAGACACTGGTTTGCGCAGACTCAGACTGCGCAGGATTCGTTTGCGTAATGTTGGATTGCGCTGCCACCTGTCAGCCACCCTCGAGCACTGTGCGGCGCCAAAAACGAACAGTCTCCTCGTTATTCGTGTTGTCAGCTATCAGGAAGATCTGATTTGATTCAGTCAATGATGACTTTTGCCACGTCAGCCTGCGCAGTTGGGGACATGCGCAAACCAACCTGCGCAAAGTGATGTCTGCGCAATCTGTTGTCTGCGCAACTCATCAAAATGATGAATATCTTGAATTTTTGACTTTGTTGATTTATGCAACTTGATTTTTTAGGACCTACAAGACCCCCTTCAAAGTTTTCGAAAGTTGATTGTTTTCAAAATTTCGAAATACTTTGAATTTTTTGAATGTTGAATCATTTTGCGCAGCATGATGAGCTGTCTGCGCAAAGCGAATAGACCACAATTTTAGGCGCAATCCGAGGCATCCGTTTCGTATTTCGAAAACTATAAATACCCCTCTCTTCGTTTTCAATTCTTTACTTTGCAATCTTTCGAGCTTTTTGAGAAGAAAAATCTCCCAACCCTTACTGTTCTCCTCCGACGACGATTGTCATGGCTCCACGACGATCAAATACTGCCGCTGCCGCTGCCGCGAAGGGAAAAGCTCCGGCCGAGTCTTCTGATAGAGTTGCACGGCGAGCATCCCTACACGAATCCGCGTACCCTACTCTGAGAGGTAGTTGAACCGATCGAAAACCCCTTCTTAGGATGATTCGACTCCCTTTGATCTTCGAAACTTATCTTTTTTTTAGAGATAAGTTCATATTGCGCCACCCTTTTTAGGGTTTTGGTTGCATCAACTATCAGTTCTTCATTTTTATGAAGGCTGCATTCTTGCGCAAATTGTTGATTTGTGCTGACAGGAAGTCAGCGCAATCGATTAAGTTGCGCAGATGTCAGCGCAAACTATTGCTTTGCGCATACTTTGATGATGCGCAAACTGATATTGCGCAAGTCATGTCAGCACAATCTGAGGTTGCGCAAGTCATGTCAGCGCAATCTGAGGTTGCGCACTCTAATATTTTATGTTTAAAAACAGAATCTTTATCTTGGACTAATTTTTATCTGTTTGTTGATGCAGTTGAAGTAAATGAAGACCCAGATTACGAACATTTTGTGGGAACCCTCACAGAGTCTGAATACAAAGAAGATTTGTCTCATGTCCATTACCCTCAGTATGATCTGCCGGCCTCCCGTCAGGCTATATTGATTTCTCAGGACAATGAAACCTTGATGTGTTTGATGAACGGACAGCCTTTAGAATCAGCTGATGCTGTAATTCACAAGAAACCCTTATTCCTTTTTGGTGACGCCTTTGAGAGAGCCTCTCAGCCTAGGCCGAGGATGGAAGATAGGGTAGTTCACCAGCAAGATAGATCTTTTTTCATACCAGACATCGCTCGCTGCCTTCCTTTATCACGGTACGCTCATGCAAGCTGCCCAAGAAAGATGGATTGGAATATTACTCTGTTTCAGGATGCCCGGGCAGGAAAAATCTTCGTAAAGAAGGGGCCACAACATAAGGATATGTTTTATAGCTCTTCTGACAGATATAGTGTCCTATTGAGAGGCTTAAGACCAGGCTGCATTCCACCAGAGAACTCCTCCATGTTGATGCCTGTTAGGACCCCAATATTTGCAAATGAGTTTGCGAAGGTTGAAGGAAAGTATCCTGAACAAGATATAAGATTGACTGGATTGGTGAATCCAGACTACAAGCGATGGAGCTATATCGCGAATTGGATTCTGGCAAAATTCCAAGATAGACTCCAACAAATCAACCTGTATGAAGCAGTGCATGCCACTGTTTACGGATTTGCTCCCAATCCTCATATGTTCTTAGCCTTAGCTGAGAGATACAACTACAGGACCGAAACTTTCATGACCCCAGGGGGAGAGATGGGCTTTGCACTCCACGAGATGAAGTACATCTCGTACTTGCCCATGGCAGATGCTCCGTATGAGGAGTATGTACCAACAAATGATGAGTTGAACAAGCTCAGAAGAGAGAATCCAGAGATGGTGACAGTGTTCGAAGAACTATTGTGCCATTACAAGATCTGCTCTCTTTTTTACAAGAGTGCCACTGCTAACACCTGTTACTCTTCAAAGTGGCTACCATATCTATTTCTCAATCATATAAAAGAGAAGAAAACCAAGGAGAACGATAAATGCTACCCTACCTTCTTTAGACCTTTGAGCCATACAGAGGTTAGAAAATTAATGGAACAGAGTGGTCACTTTGATAAAGAAGTGAAAGATGATCACGAATATCCTCCTTTGAAGAGAGGAGACAATTTGGAAAGTTACTTGAGAATGGGCTACAGGCCCATGTCAGAAGAAGCACAATTGGCGGGTTTCTTAACATACTGGCTGCGAAGATTCGTGGTTCCTGGATCCAGTGCCGTAGATCGTTTTCACCGCGGCGTCTTGTTTGCAGCTGTAAAATTAGTCTTTGGTTATAAAATGGACTTACTATCAGCAATGACCTGCAAGTTAAATGCCAGTCTTCGTTTATATGTTGACTTGATGCTGAAAGCGAAGGGAGAGAAGGAATTCCCTCGCTTAGAATTGCCATATACATATCTGTTTGGATGGTTGCTTCTTCACTATCCAACTTTAATGGATCCTGGCATGGGACCAGTTGACGGCAGTTTTCTTCGAAGGTATTCCCATGGAAAATGGAAATATACTTCCTTAACTGAGTGTAGATTTATGTTGAATTTGAATAGAGGCTGGAACTTCTGCTGTGCTCCTTTCCCTGCTGGGTATGATCAGATGCCCACGAATATGGTAGATTCGAAAATGCAACCTCTGACTTGTGTCGCTTTTGAATGGTTGAAGACAATTCGACCATCTCATCTGGCCTACCGATTCGAAGAAGATTGCTACTTAGAACCATATCTTCCAAGCCGATTTGCTCGGCAGTTTGGATATGATCAATTCCATATAGGGAACGCAATTACCTGCCTCCAAGGCAAAGGTTATCTGATAGACGGAGCTAGGGCTTGGGCTTATTACAATGCCCGTGATACAAAAGCCACCTTTTCCATGCCAGCAAGGACTACTCCTCAGGGTCCTCGGATGCTTTTTACATACTTCGTGTTTTACACATCTGCGAATACTTTTACCGAGAATTTTAATCTCGCAGATAGTTTTGCTACTGCAACAAGATTGAGAAAAGGGAGAATTGCTACATCGATCCCTATAAATGAGGAGGCGCAGGAACCGGCAGATGTACCTCTGGAAACTACAAGGGATATTGTATTTCCCCAAGAAGTAAATGCACCCCTTCGTATTTCTCTGAAAGTGGGTAAATCTCCCACGAAGAAAAGAAGAAGAGAGGAGCTTGCTGCTCCAGTGGTGAAGAAGAAATTGATTCTTGATCTTTCTTCTGAAAAGGTGACTACCAGATCTCAATCTCGGCAATTGGCCGAGACACATCAAGAAGCTGCCACTACACCAACTTCGGTACAAAAACAAGCAGAGCCAGAAAATGTAGAGAGTCCTGTCAGACCTCTACACAGAAAGAAAAGAGTAGTCACCAGAAGAGTTTTGGAAGAATCTTCCTCTAGACAACTCCTGACTTCAGTAGATGCTGCAGCAGGAATTCTAATGGCATCTCCCACACCTATTTCTGAATCTGGGAGCAAAACTCTTGAGGAGAATGAACAGAGGGGAGATTTTTCCCAAAGAATTGAAATTAAAAAGCCTGGAGAACACATCTTAGAGGAAGAACAAAGTGTTGTACGACCTTATTCACCTATTACAGAGATTACTCAACCTCCTCCTACTCCCAGGACTCTTCGTGAGGAGGAAGACCGTGAAATGATTGCAGCTCTGGAGGATTGCAGTTATAGCTTGCAGGAAGATCAGGCTGCCACTAGCAGTGGAAATGCAGCAGCAGAAGAAGAAGAAGAAGAAGACGAGGAAGGTTCTTCATCTAAAAATGTTGATGAGTATTTGCAAGATCCTGAAAAGGATAATGAAGAACACGTATCTCCTGATATTGCCGATGATATTTCAAATCCTAAAAAGGATATTGAAGTGGAGGCATCTGCAAAAAAAGCTGTCGATGTTGAGATAGAAATATCTCCTGAAGAAGTAGCCGACGAAAGTATGCTGAAAGACAATCCCGCCATCGACCCTCAAGGTATAAAACGAGATTTAACAATCTTTTCTTTTAAAATGAACTGATAACTAATATCTTCATGTGTAATTTCTTGCAGATCTTGAGACTTTGCCAACACCTCCAACGGACCTGACTATGGTGCTTATACCAACGGTGGTTGTTAGCAGTAGTCATCACTTACCTTGTGGTTCTGAGGCGGGCAGCAGCCAGGCTGTTGCAGCTGAGGCTACTTCTATTCAACAGGAGTCCATTCCAGTAGGGAATGAACTTGTTGTTATACCAAACCAAGGTAAAATTGCTCTTAATTTGATCTTTTTGTTCATCTATAATCAATTAGTAAAATAACAATTTTACTTTTGCAGAAGATCAAGCAGGAGGAGCAACCAGCTCTACTTTGGCTCCCTTATTTAAAGAGCCTATTGTTCAACCTCAAAGAATCGAGCAACCTGTTACCCCGTCTTCATCAGGAGTAGCAGCGACTCCTGGAACTCTGGCCATCAATCAGCAAGTGGTCCAGTCATTTACCAGATGTTTCTTTGAGTCGCTGGGGTCTCTTGTCCGTAAAATGCTAGAGAAAGAAGGAGCTGACTTTATTATGGTTAGAAAGCCCACTTCTTTCTTGATAAGAGCCATAAGAGACCAAGGAGACGAAGCTCAGGCTACTCTCCTTGAACATATACTGAATGAATTAGAAGTCTCCATCAAGAAGTATAAAGAACTCAAGAAGAAAGATGTAGACTCTTTAGTACAAGCTGAATTTGAGCGACTGGCTCAAGCTGCTGATATGGAAAGATTAACCCTTCAAAATCTGTTAGAGGCTCATTCAGCAAAATCAGCTGAATATAACTCGAAGATAGAATCAGTTACTCTAGTGGCTGAAAGCAAAGGACGGCGACTTGCTGAACTGAAAGATAAAATTACTCGCCTCCAACAAGAATTTGAAGAAGAAACTGTTAATCACCAACTGGTGATTGAACAATTTAATGCATTGATTGAAGAGATGAATGAGTATGAGAACACTCATGGTGCAGAAATCACTCGCAGGACAGTGGATATGCCAATCTTTGATGAAGAAAGCGGGATGGAGGAGGCAAGAAAGATAGTAGCGTCAACACACGAAGAAGAGCTGCAGTCACTGAAGCAGCAAATTGACAATCTGATTGTCCCTCCTTCTTGATTTTCTATTTGTGTTTTACTGCTGTAGCTGCATTTTTGTAATGTCCCGTATTTTGATATAAAAGACATTTTGTTGTGGCTCCATTATTTATTGCATATCTTATTCAGATATAAATAATAGATAGACATGATATATTTATTTGACAACTTAATCGAAAACGACAAGTTGCTAATGTAGATAATAAACGATGATGAATCGTCAATGTATGAACGAACAGGAATACCGTCAAATGATGATGAACGAATGGATGAACCGTCAAATGATAGTGAATGAACGAGTTAACCGTCCAATGATAATAAATGAACGGGTTAACCGTCAAAATAGATGAACGGATGAACCGTCAGATATTAATGAACGGACGAACCGTCGGATGAATGTTATAAATGAACGGATGAACCGTCAAGCATTTAATGAACGGACGAACCGTCGGATATTAATGAACGGACGAACCGTCGGATGAATATGATAAATGAACGGATGAACCGTCTGGCATTTAATGAACGGACGAACCGTCTGGTGAGTGTATTGCTTCGTTAATTGAGGAACTTTTGCCTATAAATATAGCAGAAATCTGTCAGGAACGAACACTTCTACTCTTCAACATAAAAATGTCTTCTGGAGAAGCATCTAAGAAGGCTGAGATTGCCCTGAAAGTTCAGAAGGGCACTGAAGAACGCCCTGCTGATCCAATTCAGCCAAAGGAAGCAGAAGCAAGCGAAGGTTCATCTGTACCCCAACCACCGCGGGACATTCTGGACTTCCTGATCGAACCAGGAAGGACTGAGGAAGAAGAAGCCAGGAGGATGGCCGCCTGCAAGTTTCTCGTGGGATCCAGCAAGGAGGTTCTCGGCTCTTTTGCTGACCGCATTTTTGAGAAAGACGGCAGTGGCCCTCGTCCCAATATAGAAAAAGATGATAGTGACCTTTAATATGTACTATCATATAATGAAATAAAATTTGAATTTTATTTATGAACTTGATTCTGTCTGATAATTTACAAGTATTTACATTTATACATAATACTTCTTTAAGAATTTGCCATTGATAGGTATCATAGCAACTCGACCATCAAGTTCTGACAGTTGATAAGCTCCATTTGAAAAGACTTTGCTTACAACATAGGGACCTTCCCACTTCGCATCGAATTTTCCTTTGCTCATATGAGTCATAGTCATAGGACGTCTGACCATTAGAACAAGTTCTCCTTGCTGAAAGGCTCTGACCTTCACTTTACGATTAAACGTCTTCGAGATGCGGGCTTGGTATAACTCAATATGCTGTTGAGCCATTAACCGCTTTTCATACAGTGCCTCCAACTCTTGAAGTCGGAGAAGGTCATTATTCTCTGTGGTGAGCTCATTGGCAATAGCAATCCTTAAAGAAGGAATTTGTAGCTCCAAAGGAAGAACAGCTTCACAGCCATACACCAAAGAGAAAGGTGTAAAGCCTGTGGGATTGCGGACCGTAGTTCGATAGGCCCAAAGACATTCTCTAAGTTTCTCACTCCAATTCCGTTTGTTAGTGGATACGAATTTCTTAAGGAGCTTAATAATGGTTTTGTTAAAGGCTTCATCTAAACCATTAGCAGCAGGATTATAGGCCGTCGAAACAACATTGTCAATCCGATGATCATCGCAGAATCTAGTGAACTTCTGACTAATGAATTGAGGTCCATTATCATGGATGATTCTTCGAGGTACACCGAATCTATAGATAACATGGTGTTTAACGAAGTTGATAACACTGCTAGTCTTGACTTCAGCCAGAGGTATGGCTTCAGCCCACTTGGAGAAATAATCAGTTATCGCCAATATGAACCGATATCCTCTAGAAGAAGGAGGATTGATAGGACCTATGATGTCCATACCCCAAGCTTCGAAAGGCCAGGAAGCAGCGGTCGGGTGTAAGAATTCCGATGGTTGATGAATGAACATCTGATACCATAGAGGGCCAATAGTAACCCATGCGTCGGATACGATCCTGTAGTTTAGGACCAGGTTGATGTGCTCCACAAACACCATCATGAGCTTCACGCAATACTTGTTTGGCTTCATCACCAGCTAAACAGCGTAGAAGAAGACCGTCATAAGTTTGCCGATAGAGTGTTTTGGTGGTTTGATTGTAATAGAATCGTAGAGATCGACGTCGAACGCTTGTAGCCTCCTTAGGATCTTCGGGGAGTATGTCATGTACTACAAAATCGATGAAATGAGTTCTCCAATCGTTATTGATAAGATTGATTTCAGCAAAATTGCTGAATTCAATATTACGATTGTTTTCAATACAGAACAGTTCTCGGTTGGAGATAACCACCACTTGCTGTCTTTTGATAGGGATGGCTAAGACAGCTGCAAGGTTGGCCAAAGCATCGGCTTCAGTATTGCAAGCTCGTCGAACATAGTCGATGAAGAAAGCTTTGAATGATGTAGCTATATTGATTGCTGCTTCATGATAAGGCACCAGGTCTTGATGACGGACTTCATAGGTTCCTCTAACCTGGTTCATAACCAGTTTAGAATCACCATAGACTTCGAGATATTCAACATTCAGTTGTTTAGCTAACTGAAGGCCGACGAGTAAAGTATTGTACTCTGCCACAATGTTGGAGCAAGGTTCATCTAAAGAGTAGGCTCTTTGGATAGTTAATCCGTCTGGAGAAACGATAACAACTCCAACACCTGCCACGATAGCATCATTTGGTCCAATTTTCGATGCACCATCAAAGAATAGACGCCAGGTTAGAAACTCTTCGGAGATCATGTTGACTTCTAACGTCTCGTCAGGAATTTCGTCATAGAGTTTAGATGTCTCAGGCACAGGATGAGCTGCTAAGAAGTCCGCCAGCGCTTGACCTTTGACAGACTTTTGTGGAACATACACCATGTCATACTGAGCTAGCAGGATTACCCATGTAGCCAGCCAAGAATTAAGTGTGCTAGGCTTCTTCATGAGTACCCGGAGAGGGTTAACTCGAGATATAACATGAATAGTTTGACCAATAATATAATGCCTCGTCTTTTGCACAGCAAACATGAGAGCCAGACATTCTTTCTCGACCGGACTATAACGGTGTTCAGCACCAATCATAGTTCGGCTAAGATAATAGATAGCCTGTTCATGACCTTCTTTGTTCTTTTGGACAAATAAAGCACCCAGTGAATGGTCCATAGCACGGACATACATCAAGAATGGAATGCCAGAGATAGGTGGCACCAAAACTGGTGGGTTTATAAGATATTGTTTGATATCGTCGAATGCTCGTTGACACTCTTCAGTCCAAATAAAAGATACACCTTTCTTCATTATTTGAGTGAATGGTCTACAGCGTCCAGACAAGTTCGAAATGAATCACCTGATGTACGCAAGTCGACCTTGGAATCCTCGTAGCTCTTTTAGGTTGCGTGGAGGACGCATCTCTTGGATGGCTTTGATCTTCTCGGGATCCACGTGTATACCTTTAGAGGTAATGACGAAGTCGAGAAATTTGCCGCTAGAGACACCCAAGAATGACTTGGTGGGATTCATCTTGAGCTGATGTTGACGCATGAGATTGAAAATTGTTCTCAAATCTTGAATATGATCTTCTTTTAGACGACTTTTGATAGCAATATCGTCAACGTAGCATTCGACTGTTTTACGAAGATATTCTCTGAAAATGGTACTCATAGCTCGTTGGTAAGTTGTACCAGCGTTCTTGAGACCAAATGGCATCACTGTGTAGCAATAGACTCCTCGAGGAGTGTGGAAAGATGTATGCTTTTCATCTTCAGGATGTATTTTAATCTGATTATATCCGGAGAATCCATCCATAAAAGATATTCGCTCGAACCCACAAGTATTATCAATCATGACGTCTGTGATAGGAAGAGGAAATTCATCTTTTGGACATGCTTCATTGAGATCTCGGAAGTCGATGCAGACTCGAACTTTTCCAATTTTCTTCAGAACTGGGACAACATTGGCTACCCAATCAGGATGCTGCTCTTCTCGAATAAAGCCACAAGCGATGAGCTTCTTGACTTCATCATCAATTACATCCATCATTTCAGGCTTAAATTGCCTTTGTTGCTATATAACTGGTTTAGCATTAGGAAGAATGTTCAGCTTGTGAGTAGCGATCTTGGGATCTAAACCTGGCATGTCCTCATAACTCCAAGCGAAGACGTCAATGTATTCTTTAATGAGAAGAATCAACTCTTGCTTATCTGCTTCTGGAAGATTCTTGCTAATAAAGATTGGCCGAGGTGACTCGCTTTTCCCTACATCAATTTGAATTAGTTGATCTTCAGTAGGAGGTTCTCTTTGTTCAAAACGAAGTACCCATTGGTTATCCATATGTTGAGCCCAAGGATCTGTTTCTGGACTTTCTTCAACGTCTTCATCACAGCCTTCTGGTAGTTCAGCGGAGACCATATTAGAAGATACGATTATACGATGGACTTCACCGATGCTGGTATCGGAATCCCATGATCTGGAATCAGAAGAATTAGAACGTTCTTCGCTATCAGAATCAGAAGCTGCTGGGGATAACAGTGGAGGAGAAGTATATCCGAGACCTTTCTTGGTCCTGCCATAATACATTTGTGATTTTCCTTTTGGAATTGTCATACGAATGGGAGTTCGTCTATCTTTACCATAGTTAAGGCCACTCTTGAAGTCGTAACCCATCTTTCGGACGATGTCTTTTGATTGTTGACTATAACGATGGAACTGGGGACGTCCCGTATCGTTAACTTTGCTATCATCCGTATAGTTAATCTTTTGTTCTGGTCTTTTATAGAAAAATGCTGGGCTTTCACCTTTCTTTAGAGAAGGGTGAATACGGTAAGCATCATCTGGATCTTCAAGTGAGACTTCTGTCTGAAGAGATTGTACGACTCCCATTTTAATTGATTGGAAGCTATCTAACATATCCAAATAACATTTAGTATAATAAATAACATCAGTATACTGGAAAGTAGGTGCTTTTTCATTGATTTGTACATCGGTATTTACAACAGGACCTTTAACCTTAGTAGGCTTGGTCAAATTGATTACAAGAGGGGGAAAAGAAGAACGTGGAGGAGGCTTGTTACGACGGAGGTCGATAACAAGTGGCTCAGAAGAGGTGAGCTCCCTTTTTTCCTTGTTGCGAGTTAAATCAACAACAAGTGGCTCAGAAGGAATGAACTGCTTTTTGTCTTTGTTACGACGTAAGTCGATAACAAGTGGCTCAGAAGAGGTGAGCTCCCTTTGATTTTCATCAGCATCAAATGATTTCTTTTGAACTGGCAAGTGAATAACCAGTGGCTTGGAAGATTGAGGATGAGAAACTCGCCCCTTAACCGGTATGATAAGAGTGTCTTGAGGTACTGCTTTTTGATCTTCTTCAGTATCCATAGCCAATACCACTTTCATAAACTCGTCTTTGTACATACGAGCATCGTTGCAATAAGCTTCAACACCCTTGAAAGGATAAAGATCCGTAACTTCCTTGTGAACTTGTCCTTTGTCATCAACGTATTTAAAGCATTGATGAAGAGTTGATGGAACGACATTATGTTCATGGAGGAATGGCCTTCCCAGGAGAGCATTGTAAGAACAACCATGATTGTCGATGATATAAAAGGTCACTTTTGTGCGAAGATTGCCTATTTGAAGTTTCAGGCGGATCTTGCCCAAAGGTTCACTCTTCCCTTGGTTAAATCCCAAGATAGTAGTAATTGTAGTTGAAAGACTATGTAGCGGTATCTTCAACGCATCTAGCATAGTCTTTGGCATGATGCTAAGTGCAGACCCTGGATCTATCAGGATACGATCGACCTTCATTGAATCCATATATCCTGTATAGTAAAGAGGACGATCATGTCTATTATCTTCCATTAACATATCATCCTGAGTGAAGGTAATGTTTGGGATCAGCTCCAAGACACTATGACAGTGATGACAAGAGACTGGTTCTGATTCTGGCTTCTTGAGAAGAGTTAAGCAAGTTTCAGCCTGCATCAGAGCTTCACTTAGAGTTTCTCGTGTCTCCTTGGAAAGACGCAAGAGTTTAAAGATTGACAGCCTAGCCGGTGTATTGGCTAATTGAGCCAATATATCGAAGTTGTAAGGCTTCTCAAGCCCAGTAGGAGATGACTTCTTTAGGGGTTTGTCAAATCAAACTTGTTGCTTGCCTTTGTCAGCTGTCGTTGGCTTGGGAGGAATTGATACTACAATTGGTGAAGATGTAGAAGGGACCTCTTCAGCAGAAGCAGGTTGTGCCGGAGCAGGTTTGGAAGAAGAAGCAGGATCCTTTTGACCTTCAGAATGATCTTTCAAATAAGCTTTCCCTGATCTGGTGCCTAACAGAATCTCTTCGTCAACTATGGGATCAAAAGATACCATGTTGCAGATCTTGGTTTTGTCTTTAGAACGAGTTTTCTTCTTGGAAGAAGAGGACACTTTGAATTCCGGAGCTAGATCAGGATGGATCCACATAATTTCACCGTTGTCAAGAGGCAAGGGAACAAGACCTTCATTGGATGGAAGCGGGAGATTCTCAATCTCAAGAGTTGCTTTAGGAATTGGAATAACACCATGCTGTATCATCTGTGGAGGAAAATCCCCAAACTGGACTGAAACCATATTTGCAGTAACAGTCTTCTCATCTTGTTGTAAAGTGACAACACCAGCATTGACAAGCTCTTGAATCTTACCTTTGAGCACATAGCATGCTCGAGTAGGATGTCCAATGAATCGGTGATAGACACAATACTTGGGATGATCAGTCTTATTGACTTCATCAGGTTTCTTTGGATCAGGGAGTTGAATTTTATTGCTTTTGAGTAAACACTCAAAGATACTTGCAGTGTCATTCTCGTCAAAGGAATATTCCACCTTCGGACGAGGTTCCCTCGGTAGAAGTGCAGAAGGAGTAGGAGTAGATGTAGGTGGAGCCACATTGACAGCCAAAGATTCTTTATTTTTGTTCAAATTAATATTCAAAGTCTCTTTCGCTTTGCGATTGTTCTGGCGATTGCCACCACCTGAATTCTGATGCTCATCTCGATCAGGGTTAGACATGTGTACCCCTAATTGTTTGAACTTGTCGGCACTCACTTCAGCAGCTTTGGCGTTGACTATGAATGAGGGCCAATCTTGGAATTGGGTGGATCCCGTCCACATACTGATAATAGGCAAAAGATTTGCCTTGCAAGTATCAATAGTAACAGCAGCTGGAGTCCCTGGAGGCATTTTCAAAGCTTCACGACGGAACCGTTCAATAAAACTCTCAGCAGTTTCATTATGTTTTTGTTTGATTTTGTTGAGAGCTGACATCGTCATATCATTAAATCCTTCATAGAACCGTTCCAGAAAGATTTGTTTGAGGCCTGAAAAGGATGTGATGCAACCATCTGGCAAACTTCTGTACCAGTCATACGCTACGCCGGCTAAACAACCGACGAACACTCTGGTAAGAAGAGCATCATTTGGCTGAAGTTGAACAGTCATTACCTCAAAATGATTGATGAATTGACTCGAGGAAGTATTGCCATCGAACAGAGAGATTGTAGGGATTTTGTATTTCGGAGGAAACGGGACGTCCTTCCATTCAACCGGATAGGGTTGCTTAATCCCCAACCTTTGTAAGTTGTCTTTCTCTTTAAATACCTCAAACTGGGTTCGTAAGAGTTTGACAGCTTCGTTGGCGTCTTCTGATGAAGAAGAAGGAGCAGGTTGAATTGTAGTGGTAGGAGGAGGAACAGCGTTGTAAGCACTACCCCCAGCTCCTGAATGGCTAGGCATAGTTTGTACTTGCACTTGTACAGGAGGCATTTGGGGAGGCACTACCCCCAGTCCAGCATTGGCAGGTATCGAAGATGCTATAATCTCTGGATTAATAATAGGTGCAGTTGGTGGTGTAACATGTTGTGCTACAATGATGGAATGCATACTAGCAACCATCTCAGCCATGGTCTTTAATTTGTCTTCGAGTGCAACAATTCGCTGTTCCTGATTTGCGGAAGTTGAAGCATCTGGATCATCGGTGACAACATAAGCTGTAACTTCTCTTGGTACAGTGGAAGATACTGTTTGTTCAGAGCTTTCACTGTATGCATCATAATCAGAGAACGAATCATCTCCTGACTGAGAAACGGGAAGATGACCTGAAGGGTGTTGAGGAAGATTCCTTTGACCGATTGTATCTCGGCTTCGAGAACGGGTATGTTGAAATACTCCTTCGGAAGATTCTTCTTGGAGTAATTCTAAATACCTTTGGCTTGGCTTGCGGAGTCTACCATGCTTAGAGCATCTTTTACCCCCAGTGTCTCGGGAAGTCATGTTAACAGAAGCATACAGGACTTCATCCTCCTCCGACATAGGTTCAGATTTGGCAAAAGTCAGCCAATCGAAAACAGATCGTTTTGTTGTTTGACAACAACATTGGATTATGACTTTATGATTGCAGTGATGATCAGATGGTTGAGATAGAGGTATTGAGACATTATCCCATTTTTGTCTTAAATGTTCTCGAAGATCAGCAACAGGACGAGGGAAACTCTGAGGGATCTGTTCTTTGATAACATTCGGAACATGATTCCGGTTCTTCAAATGTTTAGTCCCTTGAGTATACAGGAAAGTGCTCACTTCATTAGCATAAGTATCAGGATTTTTAACCCTAGAGATTTGCTTCTGATGATGTTTGACCTTCGGCATTGGCTGTTTGCGTTTTACCGAAGTGGGTCGGTTGAGATAAGTTCCGAGATCAGCAAATTCACCCCCAGGAGTTTTTGTTTGAGATACTAACAGTTTTCCCTATCTGGAATGAAAAATTTGGAGAGTCAGGAGGTCCTGGAATTCTGCTATCGGAGTAGGCAGGATACCTCTTTGATTAGTACAAGTACTCTTGTTATAAAGGAAAGACGAATCCTTGTTTGCAAGAGTTCTCGTACTGATTGGTGCCGAGGCACATTCAGATGGATCTTCTTCAGTAAAGACTGAAGAAGACTGAGAAAAGACCAACGGGCCTTTTCCCTTGTTTTGAGATGAAGGTTAGCTAAAGGGCATTTACCTCTATTATCTTCCAAGTCGTGAGACAAGGAAGTTTGAGAAAAGACCAATGGGCCTTTCCCTTTGCTTTGAAGAGAAGGAGGAATAGTCAAAGGACTACCCCCAGTGGATTGCGCAGGGGCAATAGGGTATTTGGGAAGAGGAGCAGAATCTCTTCTTTTGTTGTGAGAAGAAGGGAATTTAGCCAAAAGGCTGTTTTTCTTGGATTGTGCAGACTTGGTTTGCGCATGGGTGGAAGGTGCACTAGTCACTTGTGCATTAGAAGCTTTGGTAGGAAGTGCATCAGGAGTTCTTGTCTTAGAGTGCTTGGGATGCACTTTGGTTACTGGAGTGCTATTTTGTACAGGAAAAGCTACTGCCAATTGCGCCATAGTCATAGGAGTCTTCTGTTTTGACAAGGCAGCATATGAAGTAGTCTGTGCAACAGTTGCAACAGATTGTGCAGCCTTGACTGCAACAGATTGTGCAGCAGTTGTTGAGACAGACTGTGCAGCAGTTGGCACAACAGTTTGTGCAGCAGTCTGACTAGCAGATTGTGCAACAGTTGGCACAGCATCCTTAGTGGCAAAACTGCCAGAATGTGCAAACTTGGAGACCCAAACTGAGCGCACTTTACTCTTGGCAGAAGTGGCTACAGTACGGGGAGTGGTCTTGGAGTTGAGCATTGCCTCGTAGGCTGTCTGGTTGACCTTAACAACCAGCGTCTTCTGCGTCTTCTCGATAGACGCTACGTCACATTGAGTTGCTACTTCCTCGTCGGAGGAGAAAGTTGTCCCCAGCAGAGTCGCCATTTTGTTTGCAAAAACAAAAGTATAAAACTTTATTGATACAAACTGTAATAAAGATTACAAGAATTCTGGGAAAATTACAACTATAGGAATCCAATCTTGATGACGATTGCTTTATCCCTTGGACGATGTGAACTTTGAAGACGAAGCCTTTGAAGTTGAAAACAACTCTGGAAACTGAAGGCAAAAGCTTCTGAAGTTGAAGACAAAAGTCTCGGAAGAATGCAGCAGCACTTTGGCAAGAACTCCTGAACTCTCTGATTTCTGATCTCTGATCTTGATCCCTTGAAATGAAGACTTGAAACTCTATTTATAGAGTTCTAGAAATAACTAACTTTCAGTTATTCTGGACTGCGCAAGCTGATTTGCGCAGCAACTGGTTTGCGCAGACATGGACTGCGCAGGCAGTTATTGGATCATGGGCCAACTATTTGGGACACATGGCATTATTCGATTGAAATGCGCATGATCGTGCATAGACAGTTGCCACGTAATAAGCAATTGATGGCATGAATGCCACATGTAATTTGTCAGTTATATTGGTAGAATGCGCAAAGTGAAATGCGCAGACACTGGTTTGCGCAGACTCAGACTGCGCAGGATTCGTTTGCGCAATGTTGGATTGCGCTGCCACCTGTCAGCCACCCTCGAGCACTGTGCGGCGCCAAAAACGAACAGTCTCCTCGTTATTCGTGTTGTCAGCTGTTAGGAAGATCTGATTTGATTCAGTCAATGATGACTTTTGTCACGTCAGCCTGCGCAGTTGGGGACATGCGCAAACCAACCTGCGCAAAGTGATGTCTGCGCAATCTGTTGTCTACACAACTCATCAAAATGATGAATATCTTGAATTTTTGACTTTGTTGATTGATGCAACTTGATTTTTTAGGACCTACATAGTTCGTAATGATAACATATTCTGGTAGAATAATTTTAACAAATTAAAAACTTGATTAGGATTAATTTTAGAGATTATAACTAGAACACCTAGATCTGGTTCAAATATGGTTCTAAGTCAGAACTTCTCAACTGTAGGATTTCGAGGACGAGTCTGAAATCTTTCCCTGGTACCAATCTCAAATCCAGTTATAAACCAAGGCAAGTATGTTTATGTTTATTTTTCAATTTAATTATTAATTGTAATATTGTAAGTTTAAACCACATTGCTACACGGAACTCTCTCCTAGAGTATTGATTGTTATTGATTGTGGAATTGGGGGAGTAGTGTAGTATTTTATGACCAATACCTTCATATTGCATAATTGTGCGAGCTTACTCATTTTCACACGGGGATAAGCCGTATCGTATCACTAGGATATTATTGTACAACCCAAGCCGGTCATAAGCATTAATACTCAAATCACATTGTTTTCAATTGTGGAAAATTGCTGGAAAATATTGTTTAAGAATTTTAAACTGTTTAATTGCAATTTTCAAATTATTAGTTGAATTATTAGATTTTCATAATTGTACTTTGCTCCTTTCCTGATTGGGTTCCCCACCCCCAATAGGTTCCATTGATGATGCTGAGCTATTGATTAATAGCTATTATGATCCTGAGCTTTACCCAGCTTTGCTACCAGAGTCCCAATCGGACGATATTGATCTCGGGGCTGATGAGCCAACTTACTAGATGATGATTTTCTTTTTAGTTTTTGATGTTTGAATTAAAAGACAGTTTTATTTTATCAGATGAATCTTTTGTTGGACAAGTTTTAATATTCGTAATAGATGTTGTGACAAATATATATTGTGTTGTTGTGATTACCTGCAATTGGATACAGCTTACTGCCGCCGTCTCACAACGGTACAGGCTGGGCATGATTCGATTCGACCCAACAATTTGGGACCGGGTCGTGACATATTTTTAGTGGTGGCCCATACAGTTCAGATCAACAACTTAGGTAAATATATCTAAAAATATTTAGAACACTAGAACATTAATTTGTCACAACATAGGACCGAAATATATTATAAATAAATATTTTTGTTTGTTATTGACTAGTAGGCTACCATGCTTATGTTTTGTAATCCTAAACCTTCCAGAGTATGGCCACATACAAGACCAATCCTGCTGGCGATAGGTTGCCATCACCAGATCACACCCTACCTCATCAACCAAGTCCGGATCCTGCACAGCGACAGCTGGCCGATCGTCCCTATAATGTACCAGCACCCCGTGGATTTTACACTACAACTCAAGTGTTAGATCCTACATCTTCCCGGACTGAATAGCAAGCCCCTACGGTGGTGTCCGATCCAGCTGCCCCACTAGTACCCGTGGACCCCACCGACCTCGTAGGTCTGCTACGAGGAGTGCTTGAGCTACAGAGAACTCAAGCTAAAGCTCATCGCGAACAGACGGCGATTATGAGAGAAGGCATGGAGAATGCCAATAATGTAGCCATGGCTGTACTAGAGAGAGAAGAAGCAGCCCAATCTGAACCAAGGTCAGCTAAAGTCGACGATACGAGAAATTCAAGAAGCTGGGCCCTCGACCTTTTAAAGGAACCAAGGGAATCATCTACGCCGATGAATGGCTCGACAGCATGGAGCGTCTCCTCAGCGTTGCTCGACTTCCAGATGACCTTCAAATTGAAGCTGTTGGACTCCAACTGCTAGATGTAGCCAACACCTGGTATCAGAATAAACTCCGACTCTAGGACAGGCAGCTTGACTAGAACACCTTTAAGAGGTTGTTCCGCAGGAAGTTCTTCCCAACATCAGAATTGCGGGAGATGGAGAGACAGTTCCAAAATCTGAAGCAAGGAAACATGACGGTTGGTGAATATACGGCAGAGTTTGGTCAACTTAGTCGCTTTGCCAAGAACTTGGTTGTCGATCCCGCCGATCGTGCTAAAAAATTCAGGTATGGACTGAGGGAAGAGATTTGCACTCCTGTGATCGCAGGTGGTGCCAAGACGTATGAGAGGATCCTAATACGAGCTCAGGATATAAAGAAGAGTCAGCCTGCTCGTTCAAAGAGGGAGTATTCTGGAACTAGCAACTTCCACAATAACCAGAAGAGGTCCAACCACAATAATAACAACAGGCCTTCTCACCACCACCAGTAGCACCATCAGGAGAGGACCAATGACAGAGCGCCTCAGAAGCAGATTCATGTCTGTGATTTCTGCAAGTGGCAAGGGCATCAGGCGAATATCTGCAGGAAGAGACTAGGGCACTGCCTAGTTTGTGGGTCTGCCACCCACCAAGTGAGGGACTGTCCCATGGCATTCAACCGGACCGGAACTACACAGCAGAAGGCTCCCCTACCCACTCAGCAACAATAGTTTGGGCAACACCAACAGATGACTGGGTGAGCTTTTGCCCTAACAGCAGATAGGCAAGAGCCAGAGCAGGAACCTACCGCTGATGTCATCACAGGTTTCATTTTTGTGCATTCACATCCTGCTTTAGCATTATTTGATTCGGTTGCTTCACACAATTTTGTAGCAATAAAATTTATCTCTGCACACCACCTAGTTAGGGGATTTAGCAAGAAGATATATAGAGTTATGACTGGTGGTGGACCCATACCCATCACTGAGACCTGTAACTGCCCTATAACTATCTCAGGATACAATTTCTTAGCACCCTTACTTGTGATGCCCTTACCTAACTATGATGTAGTCCTAGGAATGGACTGGTTAAGTAAGCAGCATGCGCTGATAGATTGTCACAGAGGTTGTGTAGTTTTCAGCCCACCTGGAGAGCCGGAGTTTGAAATCTCTCGAGCTCCGAAAGATATGGAGGGTATTACTTACTCCTCTGTCACCGAAGAATCTGGACCTCCTTATCCTATCATAGCAGAATTCATGGACGTCTTCCCTGATAGTCTTACAGGATTACGCCCAGATCGAGATGTAGAATTCACCATTGACCTAGTTTTTGGCTCTGCCCCTATTTCTCGGGGATGCTACAGAGTCAACCCTAAGAAGGCCAAAGAAATGAAGGACCAGATCAATGAGCTAAAGGCCCTTGGATTTATCAGAGATGGAGCCTTATCCTGGGGAGCACTTGTCTTGTTCGTACCCAAGAAGGATGGGACTGTGCAAATGTGCATCGACTACCGGGCGCTGAATAATATCACCATCAAGAATAAGTACCCTCTGCCCTGGATCGATGACCTGTTTGATCAACTAAGTGGAGCTAAGGTGTTCTCGAAGATAGACCTTCGATCTGGCTACCATCAAATCAAGATCAGGAAGGAGGATATTCCAAAGACGGCGTTCAACACGAAATATGGTCAGTATAAATTTTTGGTCATGTCGTTTGGATTGACGAATGCCTCTACAATATTCATGAACCTTATGAACAAGGTATTCCATGAATATCTGGATCAGTTTATTGTTGTCTTCATCGATGACATTCTGATCTACTCGAAGACTGAAGAAGAGCATTAAGAGCACCTGAAGAAAGTTCTGGGAACCTTAAGGAAGGAGAAGCTCTATGGTAAGCTATCTAAATATGAATTCTTCTTAGACAAGGTGGATTTTCTAGGCCATGTTGTCACAGGAGAAGGAATTTCGGTGGATCCAAAGAAGATAGCTGCTATTGAGAAGTGGAGTACACTAAGTTCAGTTACTGAAATCAGAAGTTTCTTGGGCTTAGCTGGCTACTACCGAAAATTCGTGAAGGACTTCGCTAGGATTGCTGAGCCGATGACAAAGCTCACAAGGAAGAACGAAGAATTTGTGTGGACTGAAGCTTGCTAGGCAGCATTTAAGGAACTGAAGAAGAGACTTACAACGGCACCGATACTTGCGCTACCCGCAGGTATCGACGATTTCTCAATCTACAATCATGCTTCTGGTAAAGGATTGGGTTGTGTTTTTCAACAACACGGAAAAGTAATTGCTTACGCATCTAGGCAATTACAGACTCATAAGAAGAACTATCCCACGCATGATTTAGAGCTTACAGCAGTTATATTTGCACTAAAATTATGGAAGCATTATCTCTATGGAGAGAAAGTAGAAATATTTGCAGACCAAAAAAGTCTTAAATATATTTTCATTCAGAAGGAGCTGAACATGTGACAAAGGCGATGGCTAGAGCTGATGAAAGATTTTGACATCGACTTGCAGTACCATCCGGATAAGGCTAATGTGGTTGCAGATGCACTTAGTCGATACCCGATGGCGATGTTTTTGACCAAGAAGTGGCATTTACTGGAAGACATAGAGAAGCTTGGACTGGAGATTGTGCTGCCTGAAGAGGAAATGAAGAAGTTGGAAAGAGGAGAATTTGTACCAGGAGTTGAATCATCAATGATGCAGTTGCAAGTGCATTCAAGTCTGATGGATAAAATCAAGAAGACATAATTTCAAGACGAGACGCTTTACAAACTCAGAGATCAAGTGCTGCAAGAACACTTGAAGGATTCTCAATTGCCAGCGATGGAGCATTGAGGCATGGTACGAGGCTTTGCATACTAACTGGCGAACTGAGGAATGAACTGATGCAAGAAGCGCACCAGTCGCAGTATTCCATACATCCAGAAGGTAATAAAATATATCGAGATATGCGTACTATAGTGTGGTGGTATGGAATGAAGAAGGATGTATCCAGGTTTATGGCTAGATGCTTGATTTGTCAACAAGTAAAAGCCAGCAGACAGAGACCAGCAGGACTGTTGCAGCCGCTAGACATCCTGGAGTGGAAATGGAAACACATAATGATGGACTTTGTGTCAGGATTGCCTCGATCCCAAAGAGGGAAGGACGCCATTTGGGTTATTATGGACATACTGACGAAGTCAGCTCACTTTATCCCCTTCAAAGTTGGTCTATCCACCGAGAAGTTGGCAGCACTGTACATGCAGCATATCTATCGAATTCATAGAGTTTCGGTAAGTATCATATCTGACAGAGATACTAGATTCACCTCTCATTTTTGGAAGAGCTTGCACGACAGTTTGGGAATACAATTGAAGTTCAGCACCGCCTACCATCCCCAGACTGACAAAAAATCGGAGAGAACCATCCAAACGCTAGAAGACATGCTGAGATCTTGCGTCTTAGAATTTGGAGGGTCTTGGGAAGACCACTTGCACTTGGTAGAGTTCTCCTACAACAACAACTACCAAGCTAGCATCGGTATGACTCCTTTCGAGGCACTTTATGGACGTCGTTGCTGCACTCCACTTGCTTGGGACGACATAGGAGAAAGAGTATTGCTTGGACCTGAGATGGTGACCGATGCAGCAAAAAAGGTAAAGGTGATTAGAGACAAGCTCAGGATTGCTCAAGACAGACAGAAGCATTGGGTTGATAGCAGTCGTCAACCATTGGAGTTTGAAACAGGAGATAGTATTTTCGTCAAGATTTTCCCTACCAGAGGAACTATCAAATTTGGCAGAGCAGGAAAGCTGAGCCCCAGGTACATCGGCCCATTCGAAGTTTTGAGTAGAATTGGAGAAGTAGCGTACCGATTAGCTCTACCAGCTAATCTTGAAGGCGTGCACAACGTCTTCCACGTTTCACAGCTCAGACGCTACATCCCGGATCCGAGCCACATCTTGGACCATTCAGAGCTGGAGATTAGACCCAGCCTCAGAGTACCAGAGAAGCCAGTGGCGATTTTAGACAGAGGTGAGAAAAAAACCAAGAACTCTGTGACACCCATAGTCAGAATGATGTGGCGGCACAATTCCCCAGGCGAGTCTACAAGGGAGCAAGAAGACGAGATGCGAGAGCAGTATCCGTATCTATTTGAGACCTGAGGTAATTTCTAACCCTATCCTTTAATTTTGAGGACGAATTTCCTAAGGATGAAAGGTTGTGAAACCCGTAAAATTTTGGTTAATTAATTGAATAATTTTATTAGCTAAATTATTATTATAATCATTATTAAATATGAATTTAGGAAAATGGTATTTTTTTTTTTAGAAAAACTATTATTCATGAAATTTTAGTGTTGGACCTGACCCGTCCCGAACCCGTCTCAAACCCAAGTTTAGTTTTTCCGAAACTAATTTTGAAGTCTATTAGTTTATAATTATAAAGTTTAATTCTATACTTATTATTTAAAAGAAATTCTTTCATTAAACTCTCATAACTATCTTTCTCTCTCGTTTCTCTAAAATCACCAGGCAAAGGAAAAACTTTTCCTTTCTATTTCTTTTCTAAACTGACCCTTAGCCGACCCCCTCGGCTCCCAAACGTCCGGCCGCCACCCCTTCCTTTCCGAAACTTCCCGGCGACCTCTCCTCTTCCGAAACACCCAAATCAACCATATATAAAACCCCACCTCCTTCTCTAACTCTTCACCACTCTCCCAAGCCCTAGCCCAGGCCCTAACCCGAGTCTCCTGGCCGCGCCCTTCCGGTGATCCCCGGCTGCCTAAGGCCAGCGACCCAACGCCGAGCTCCTCCCCAAGCGGCGACCCCTCCTCCGCCCGCTTCCAGAGCCGGAGCACCCCGGCAAGCGCCCTCTCGGCCGACCCCGAGCGGCTTCTGCCGCTGTTCTTCCCCGCGGCCCAGGCCGATTCCGACCGCCGACCTCCCGCCGATCCGCAGCCGTTTTTTCGGCGCGTGTCCCGCCCCTTTTCGCGCTCCTCTCCGGTTCCGAGCCGATGTCTGCTTTCCGTGACCGTATCTGAGCGCTGTCCCGAGTTTTCTGGTATCCACACGGATAATTTTTCCTTCTTTATTCATCTGAGAGCTCTAGCCGAGCACCCCAGGTATCTTTCGTGTCCCTTCCATTGGTGTCGATGATGACATGGTCCCCGATCCCGCTATGGAAATCAGATCGATTCGTGGATTCGAATTTTTTCAAACTCCCTTTCGGTGTGATTCTGGTTTTTGTGAGTTCTGTGGTTCTCGAAATTTCTGAGTTAAATTTGGATTACCAAGTATATGGTTCTGTGACCATTTTCTTCTTAGTTTGGTTCTATGGTTTTTCGAATTTCAATTCGGGTTTTTCAAATTTTATTTCGGATACGATCAGAAGCTTTTGGTTATATTTTTATGGTTTATAATTTAGCTATCTCTGGGTTGGGATATGTATTTGTTGTTTGACATTTTTCTAGGATTGGGTTGTTCCAATTTTAGAGGAGGTGCTGCCCAAATGTTCGAAAATATATTAAAGTTTTGAATAAAACTATTTCTAAATCTCGGCCTTTGCAAAACAAATTACAATTTGATTGTTGGTTTTAAATATGGATTTTTGTATCATTTTTGGGTGATGACCGTATCGGTCTATAGACTCTAGCAAAATGCAAATGAAACCGGAATTTTCGGACGTTGAGGCATAAGCTAGAATGCAACATGATATTTTGGACCAAGTCTAAGACTTACCATATTTTTTTATATTTTTAAATTTAAATAATTATTTTAGAAAGTATTCTGGCCAATAGCATTTTGAGTGCAGGACCTCGGCCTGCTGAATGGACCGCTTTACGGCGTTCGGAGCTCAACAACAATTTTTTTAATTAATTTATGTAATAAATTGTAAGGGCATAAGCCCAGTTTCTATTTTCTTTTTCGAGACCTTGTAGTGTGTAATGTAGCTTTTTTTTCTGGGTTGTTATTTTGGCATTAAATACGTAGAATATAAAAATAAAATATTTATTTTATATAGAAATTTAATAAGTTTTCTCACATTAAGTTTTTGTAAGTTAACAGAAATTCATATTTTTCTCATTTAAAGAAAAAAATCTAGTTATATATTTTATATATATATATGTGTGCGTGTGTGTGTGTGTGTGTGTGTGTGTGTGTGTGTGTGTGTGTGTGTGTGTGTGTGTGTGTGTGTGTGTGTGTTACTAAACTACAAAGTTTTGACAATTAAACTGGTAAATGTTATTTTCTCAATTAAATCAGTAAATTGATTTTTACCTCGTTAAATAATTAATTGTAGTTCGTAATGATAACATATTCCGGTAGAATAATTTTAACAAATTAAAAACTTGATTAGGATTAATTTTAGAGATTATAACTAGAACACCTAGATCTGGTTTAAATATGGTTCTAAGTCAGAACTTCTCAATTGTAGGATATCGAGGACGAGTCTGAAATCTTTTCCCGGTACCAATCTCAAATCCAGTTATAAACCAAGGCAAGTACGGTTATGTTTATTTTTCAATTTAATTATTAATTGTAATATTGCAAGATTAACCCATATTGCTACACGGAACTCTCTCCTAGAGTATTGATTGTTATTGATTGTGGGATTGGGGGAGTAGTGTAGTATTTTATGACCAATACCTTCATATTGCATAATTGTGCGAGCTTACTCCTTTTCACACGGGGATAAGCCGTATCGTATCACTAGGATACTATTGTACAACCTAAGCCGGTCATAAGCATTACATACTCAAATC
This sequence comes from Iris pallida, assembly GCA_029216955.1. Lineage (NCBI taxonomy): Eukaryota > Viridiplantae > Streptophyta > Magnoliopsida > Asparagales > Iridaceae > Iris > Iris pallida. The sequence goes on along the minus strand of JANAVB010026147.1, from coordinate 36,739 downwards.
ACATTGTTTTCAATTGTGAAAAATTGCTAAAAAATATTGTTTAAGAATTTCAAACTGTTTAAATTACAAATTTTAAATTATTAGTTGAATTGTTAGATTTTTATAATTGTACTTTGCTCCTTTTCTGATTGGATTCTCCATCCCCAATAGGTTCCATTGATGATGCTATTGATTAATAGTTATTATGATCCTGAGCTCTACCCAGCTGTGCTGTTAGAGTCCCAATCGTACGATGTTGATCTCGGGGCTGATGAGCTAACTTACTAGATGATGATTTTCTTTTTAGTTTTTGATGTTTGAATTAAAAGACAGTTTTATTTTATTAGATGTATCAGATGAATCTTTTGTTGGACAAGTTTTAATATTCGTAATTTTAGATGTTGTGACAAATATATATTATGTTGTTGTGATTACCTGTAATTGGATACAGCTTACTGTCGCCGTCTCACAACGGTGCAGGCTGGACATGATCCGATTCGATCCAACAATTTGGGACCGGGTCATGACAGCGTGTAACACCCAGTTTTCCAGATGAGGGTATTTTTGAAATTTTGTAATTATAATTATTATTCATTGATATTTATTCACATTATGATTTTTGGTGATTTTTAATTATTTTAAACTGTTAAAAAACTGGTTTAAGTCATGACTTGTGATTTTGATGTGCTGCTAGTGAAACCTGAGAGACTGCATGACCTAGAGCCTAACCATGTCATTAGGATGATTTAATTATCATTTTTAGCCTAGGGGTAATTTGGTCATTTTGACTTATTTGAATTATTTGATGATTTATTGAATTGGTGAATTCTAGGTTGACTTGACTTGTTGAGACCTAGTGAACTAGCCTAGAACCTAACCCAAGCTATGGTAACCCTAGTCTAACTCAGGTTAACCTACTTTTAGTCATTAGAGACTAATTTTGTAATAGGAGAATTAGTTTGAGTGAAATCATTTCATGATTTATGGTATAATGAAATGACTTATGATTTCATGACTTAATGACTTATGACTTGGCCCATGGCCCATAACTAGAAGCCCTAACCCTAACCAAACCCTAAATGACCAGCCACATAGGGATCCCCACCCTATATAAACACTTGTTCATTAGGGCTTGCCTCTTTTTATCATTCCTACACTTGGAGAAAAGAAAGGTAAGTTTCCCCTTCCAAAAATTCTCATTTTATTCATTTGATCTCTTTTTTCATCCTAGTCTTTTGTGTTGGGTTCTAAATTGAGTTTATGGACTATTGGTGGAGAGCCATTTCAGTTTGGGATCAATTTGGAGCATTTGGCCATCAAGAGGAACACCCCACATTGGAGCTTTTCCATGCAATTTGCACCTATAGGTAAAACCCTTTAAATTGAATTAAATTTTAGTTTTCTTTGCATGTAGGGCTAGATCTAGGAGTCCCCTAGGTGTCCCTAAAATTTGGGTGAATTTCGTGTCCTTTTGGTGTCCGTATCGGACACGTGTCGTATGGTATGTTAGGTATTCGACGAAATGCCTCAATGGATTGAATATTACTGTTTTTTCAAAACAAATTATATTTTTGGATAGCTCTTGATGTGTACATTAATTATGTTGAGGACTGAGTTCGTATTTGTGCACTTTTCGTATCCAAATCGGACACGCACCGCATGCACGACACTGCGCACAGGCCCGTGCGGCTGTTCTGCTGTTCGAGCGCCTTTGCGGACACGACACGACACGAGACACCACGAAAATTGGTATGTGGGTGCGGGCACTGACTGACAGGACCCCCACAAAATTTTGTGGGTCTTCGTTGTCTGTGCACGAAGAAAATGAGCCTGCACTGTCTCGTGCCTGCTCGTGCACAATGTGCGCTTCCCCTGTGTTTCGGGGCTGACACAGGACACGACACTCCACCAGGACACGTGGAATTTGGTGAGGAGATGGGTCCCATATCTGACTTGACCCTCACCAAGTTTTGTGGTACTTGGTTGCGAGTCGAGGAAGTTCTCGTGCTCGCATCGAAATGCCCTGACACGCACACACGCGTTTTCGAGCCACTGATACGGCCTCGTATCGACACGTAGACACCACGTGGACACGGGACGGGCACTGGGACACGTCCCCCTAGTCTAGGTGGACACGTGGGCATGACCATGACTTATGTCGTGCAACGTGTCGTGTCCTAGCTCACTCTACACCACAGCACGAGGATTTTTCCTGAACAGTGTCACTGCTGTATTATATTTTGTTTGGACACGTTCGTATCCAGTTTCCTGGACACGAACACATCCCCTACGACATCTGTGATGTATACCTACCCATTGCACACCTTGCTTGTTGATTATTGGTTTTCTTTCGATTTTTAAGGGTCGTTTACACAATTCTCTGATACCATGTTCCTATTTTGAATTTTTCTGAATTGATTTCCTGTTTAACCTGTTTTAGATGATGTTTAAATCCCTAGATTGGTTCCTACATATGTATTATATATTGCTAGTTGGGTTTTTCATGTTTGATTTGGGTTTTGTGCTTAATATTGGAATTTGAACCTTTGGATGGGTTTCAATATTGAAGGGGGTTGGAAACTGTTAACTGTTTTGAAATTTCCGAATTATAATGAGTTTCAAACCATCTTTTACCATGTTTAAACCATCTTATAAATTCATATATATGTGAAATTACATTCTTGAATGATTGGTTATGATTTATGTTAGGAATGAAGTTTTCGTTTTAGTTTGGCATCATCAACTGTTTTTCAAAACTGTCAAATGGACTGATACCAAAACAGGAATTTAATACTGTTTTCCTTTATTCCTTGATTTAACTAATCTCGATTTCAGTTTGGGGTTCAAATGACATGTAGACTAGGTTGCCTTAATCTTGGTTATTGTTAAGTGTTAGGTTTTGGGTTTTCAAAAAAGGATTTTAATGGTTGAACTTCCTATTTTTCTGATACACAGTGTATTGTTCAGATTTCAGAAGTTAGATTGTATGCCACACACAAAACTGAAATGTAGGCTTAAAACCTGAGATTTAATCTCAGTTCATGCACATTGTTCAGTTTCCTATCCACATTACACTGTGTTAGTCACACTCTAACTGTCATTTGACACTCTAAATAGCCTGAGCTACACACTCACTCACTGATTAACTATACACTCTAATGTTCCTTTAACACTTAGCTATGCGTTGACACTCACTGATTTTTTTTACTGTCACATTGACACAAGTACACTTGATCCCAAATTTCACTACACCCATCCTATGTAACTACCACATTAACACACACACACATCTCCCCAACTCATTCCTGTCACATAACTGTCTCACACACACCACACTCTTTAACACATATCACACACTGTTAACTGTCATTTCCTGATTTCCCACGCATACACATTCCTACCTAAAATTTTGAGAACACAGGAACACTCTAGCTTAGGTTGTATACATACCACTCTACCCACACACACCCTCACATGTATTGACACACACTCTTTTGCATGTTTCCAGATTTCCTAAGCTATTGACACATGGGTTTCCAGATTACACACCACATCACTCACACACATTTGTTTCTGTCACTTGCCTATTTTATACACACACATTACTGTTTTACACTATTCTAACACACACAACTTATTTTCATGCCACCATGTATTCACACACATTGTACTAGCCTATACATATCCATATACTCTCTTTTCCCTCATTCTCCCTATACACTATATATTATATAATGTTAGGCATGTATGTATGCAATGAATGGAGGATAGGTATATATTTATATAGTATCTAATTTATTATACATTGTTGTTGTTCACATTGCCTTGTGATTGTATTTGTATACTAGCCTAGGCATATAGCCTATGGCTCATAAACCTATGTTTTGGCTTGAATGCCAGTGTAGGAGTGTGGTTGGCTTGCATAGCCTAGAAATTGAGTGTGCTTGCTAGTCTAGGCTTGGTTAGGCCTAGTGAGACTTGACTAGACTAAGATTGACCTAGTTTGACTATTGTAGCTGACTTGGGCTGACCCAGAGTTGACCAAGTTTGATTTGGACCTAGTTTGACCTAGATAGTTGACCAGGTTTGACTTAGAGTTGACTTTGACCTAGTTTGGCCTAGAAATTATGTAGATTGCATCATAGACTTTATTTGTCTTATTTTAAGCACATTATAATCTATATTTCTCTGTTTAGGACATTGTGACTCTGGTGCAGACATCTGATATTATACTACTCTTTTCAGAGTAGCAGGCGAGTACATTCTCTGATAGTTCTCTCATTTATTTATCAATTACTGTACTTCAGTTCTAGTTAGTTGTATGCGATTCTCTGTTACAATACGTGTGGATATTCTGGATTCATGTATACGACACACATTTATTTTTTGGCCTCTATTACTGGTATCATCAATTTAACTGGAATCATTTAATTGGAATCATTACTGGAATCATTTACTGGTATCATTATATTTTGGCTGGACTTATCTTGAATCATTGTGTCGGAATTCTGGATTCACTTGCTGGAAGGGGAAATACTAGAGTAAGACATGTAGACATACCCCAATCTGGAATCTCCAACTGGAATCTACTGGAAGCATAGCCATCTCTTGCCTGATCAGTGAGAGATGTGCCTGATTACCCACAGCCGTTTATATGTCGAACTCGGTATTTTAAAACACACTGCTAGAGTATAGGCTGGACTCACCCTGGAATCTTTGATTACTATAACTGGAATCGTACCTTACTGGATTCATCTTGTATTAGATTCATCCCGTACTGGATTTACATAGGTTTTACACTGGTTTACATTTTCTGTCTGGACTTTATATCATATTACCCTGGTTCAGCTAGTTCTATTTTTATAGTCTTCATTGCTATGATTCTTCTCTTGTTTAGTATTTACTTTCCTTACACTTATCTCTCTTTCTTACCATCACCTGAATATAAACTGCCATTTTTATCAATATAACTGTCTATAACTACTGTATAGTTCTCTGTCATTTACTTGGGTTTTCTAGATGAGATGTGCTCGTTCCTGTCCTGACTGGACCTGTTAAAAATTTTACAGATGATTGCCCTGAGGACACATGCCCTACATTTTACTGAGGAGATGGCTTAGCTACCTATGGCCCCGACACTCAGGAGTGATCGGGAGTTTAGTTAGTCTGTCTTATTTTAGTTTTACTGTTTAGATCTGGAGTTGTATATAGAGATTTGAGACTTGAGATGTATTTGAGATTGTTTGAGTTTGTTGTTATTTTATTAGTAGTTTTGTTGTCTTCAATTTCTTAGTTATATTCGGTGTTATCTTATCGTGCTTAGACTGTGATTGAGTTACACCATATCTTATACTTGTCCTCCGTTCGGAGTTGATCATGATGAGTACACTATATACTGCATGAGTTGTTGGTTAGTTAGAGACTTAGAACAGCGTTATACCGTCGACACTGCGACGTAGGCTGGGCGTTGTTACGTGCTCGTACCCTCACAGTGGGTGCGGGTCATGACACATTTTTAGTGGTAGCCCATGCAGGTCGAGAGTCGCATTAGTGCGATATCGTGGTAGTACGACGACTTAGTTGTACTGCTGCGAGCCTGCGATAGGATTGAGAGATAGGCTTTACCGGAGAGGCACTCAATCACAGTTAGGACTACTTGAGAAGATTCCTGGGATGATCCTTGAGAATCTCATTATAAGCTATCTCGAAATTCGATTCTGACAGTATCTGTCTATCTTCCTTGTTCATCGTTGAATTTGATTCTTGGTATTCATTATTGACTTAATTTTCTACCAAGATAATATTATGGGCTAGGTTGCCTCAGTCATGGAATCTAGAGTCTTCTATAGCCATATCAGCTGGTTGGGCGATGAGATAGAGTCTGATTTTGGATATATTTCTCGGGTGTGGGAATTTAAAGTTTTCGCAGCCAAGCTAGCGGCAATACAAAAATTTTAAATACCATGATTCTAGAGGTATGTACATCAGTTGTGGACTCTATGGATTATCGCAGCCATACTTACTGGTGTGACGAGGATTCTGGTAACATGGTTCTGGATAGACGGGTATGATTATCAGGTTACAGGATAGATACCATATAGATGGTGCCCTAGTATAATTGAGTTGAATTAGGGTGGATATTACTTGAGTGTCAAGGATTAGATAGAGGGAGCTAGGACACCTGTAGCGCAGCACCGTGTCCCGCACCAACAGAGGAATACACCCCAGAGGGGTAGGGCTTCTGTGCTGACAGTCGAGTAGACCGACGCTACGGTTGACAGGTTAGCAGGTTTGTCCTTCTCATTCTTCTACCCCACTTTCCTGTGTGATTCCATTAGTACCTGCCAGGATATCGTTTGTGATTTTCTAGATAGTGTAGCTACCCCGTTCGAGACTGTGAAATCACGACCAGTAGGATTGTGTTTCTTTGACCTTGATTGATTGGGGGTTTGACTTAGGAAAGGTGTGATCATCTTAATTTCGAGGACGAAATTTTTATAAGGTGGGTAGGATTGTAACACCCAATTTTCCAGATGAGGGTATTTTTGAAATTTTGTAATTATAATTATTATTCATTGATATTTATTCACATTATGATTTTTGGTGATTTTTAATTATTTTTAAACTGTTAAAAACCTGGTTTAAGTCATGACTTGTGATTTTGATGTGCTGCTAGTGAAACCTGAGAGACTGCATGACCTAGAGCCTAACCATGTCATTAGGATGATTTAATTATCATTTTTAGCCTAGGGATAATTTGGTCATTTTGACTTATTTGAATTATTTGATGATTTATTGAATTGGTGAATTCTAGGTTGACTTGACTTGTTGAGACCTAGTGAACTAGCCTAGAACCTAACCCTAGCTATGGCAACCCTAGTCTAACTCAGGTTAACCTACTTTTAGTCATTAGAGACAAATTTTGTAATAGGAGAATTAGTTTGAGTGAAATCATTTCATGATTTATGGTTTAATGAAATGACTTATGATTTCATGACTTAATGACTTATGACTTGGTCCATGGCCCATAACTAGAAGCCCTAACCCTAACCAAACCCTAAATGACCAGCCACATAGGGATCTCCACCCTATATAAACACTTGTTCATTAGGGCTTGCCTCTTTTTATCATTCCTACACTTGGAGAAAAGAAAGGTAAGTTTCCCCCTTCCAAAAATTCCCATTTTATTCATTTGATCTCCTTTTTTATCCTAGTCTTTTGTGTTGGGTTCTAAATTGAGTTTGTGGACTGTTGGTGGAGAGCCATTTCAGTTTGGGATCAATTTGGAGCATTTGGCCATCAAGAGGAACACCTCCCATTGGAGCTTTTCCATGCAATTTGCACCTATAGGTAAAACCCTTTAAATTGATTTAAATTTCAGTTTTCTTTGCATGTAGGGCTAGATCTAGGAGTCCCCTAGGTGTCCCTGAAATTTGGGTGAATTTCGTGTCCTTTTAGTGTCCGTATCGGACACGTATCGTATGGTATGTTAGGTATTCGACGAAATGCCTCAATGGATTGAATATTACTGTTTTTCAAAATAAATTATATTTTTGGATAGCTCTTGATGTGTACATTAATTATGTTGAGGACTGAGTTGGTATTTGTGCACTTTTCGTGTCCAAATCGGACACGCACCGCACGCACGACACTGCGCACAGGCCCGTGCGGCTGTTCTGCTGTTTGAGCGCCTTTGCGGACACGACACGACACGAGACACCATGAAAATTGGTGTGTGGGTGCGGGCACTGACTGACAGGACCCCCACAAAATTTTGTGGGTCCTCGTTGTCTGTGCACGAAGAAAACGAGGCTGTACTGTCTCGTGCCTGCTCGTGCACACTGTGCGCTTCCCCTGTGTTTCGGGGCTGACACAGGACACGACACTCAACCAGGACACGTGGAATTTGGTGAGGAGATGGGTCCCATATCTGACTCGACCCTCACCAAGTTTTGTAGCACTTGGTTGCGAGTCGAGGAAGTTCTCGCACTCGCATCGAAATACCCTGACACGTACACACGCATTTTCGAGCCACTGATACGGCCTCGTATCGACACGTAGACACCACGTGGACATGGGACAGGCACTGGGACACGTCCCCCTAGTCTAGGTGGACACGTGGGCATGACCACAACTTGTGTCGTGCAACGTGTCGTGTCCTAGCTCACTCTACACCACAACACGAGGATTTTTCCTGAACAGTGTCACTGCTGTGTTATATTTTGTTTGGACACGTTCGTGTCCAGTTTCCTGGACACGAACACATCCCCCACGACATGTGTGATGTATACCTACCTACTGCACACCTTGCTTGTTGATTATTGGTTTTCTTTCGATTTTTAAGGGTCGTTTACACAATTCTCTGATACCATGTTCCTATTTCGAATTTTTCTGAATCAATTTCCTGTTTAACCTGTTTTAGATGATGTTTAAATCCCTGGATTGGTTCCTACATATGTATTATATATTGCTAGTTGGGTTTTTCATGTTTGATTTGGGTTTTGTGCTTAATATTAGAATTTGAACCTTTGGATGGGTTTCAATATTGAAGGGGGTTGGAAACTGTTAACTGTTTTGAAATTTCCGAATTATAATGAGTTTCAAACCATCTTTTACCATGTTTAAACCATCTTATAAATTCATATACATGTGAAATTACATTCTTGAATGATTGGTTGTGATTTATGTTAGGAATGAAGTTTTCGTTTTAGTTTGGCATCATCAACTGTTTTTGAAAACTGTCAAATAGACTGATACCAAAACAGGAATTTAATATTGTTTTCCTTTATTCCTTCATTTAACTGATCTCGATTTCAGTTTGGGGTTCAATGACATGTGGATTAGGTTGCCTTAATCTTGGTTATTGTTAAGTGTTAGGTTTTGGGTTTTCAAAAAAGGATTTTAATGGTTGAACTTCCTATTTTTCTGATACACAGTGCATTATTCAGATTTCAGAAGTTAGATTGTATGCCACACACAAAACTGAAATGTAGGCTTAAAACCTGAGATTTAATCTCAGTTCATGCACATTGTTGAGTTTCCTATCCACATTACACTGTGTTAGTCACACTCTAACTGTCATTTGACACTCTAAATAGCCTGAGCTACACTCTCACTCACTGATTAACTATACACTCTAATGTTCCTTTAACACTTAGCTATGCATTGACACTCACTGATTTTTTTTACTGTCACATTGACACAAGTGCACTTGATCCCAGATTTCACTACACCCACCCTATGTAACTACCACATTAACACACACACAATCTCCCCAACTCATTCCTGTCACATAACTGTCTCACACACACCACACTCTTTAACACATATCACACACTGTTAACTGTCATTTCCTGATTTCCCACACATACACATTCCTACCTAAAATTTTGAGAACACAGGAACACTCTAGCTTAGGTTGTATACATACCACTCTACCCACACACACCCTCACATGTATTGACACACACTCTTTTGCATGTTTCCAGATTTCCTAAGCTATTGACACATGGGTTTCCAGATTACACACCACATCACTCACACACATTTGTTCCTGTCACTTGCCTATTCTATACACACACACATTACTGTTTTACACTGTTCTAACACACACAACTTGTTTTCATGCCACCATGTATTCAAACATATTGCACTAGCCTATACATATCCATACACTCTCTTTTCCCTCATTCTCCCTATACACTATATATTATATAATGTTAGGCATGTATGTATGCAATGAATGGAGGATAGGTATATATTTATATAGTATCTAATTTATTATACATTGTTGTTGTTGTTCACATTGCCTTGTGATTGTATTTGTATACTAGCCTAGGCATATAGCCTATGGCTCATAAACCTGTGTTTTGGCTAGAATGCGAGTATAGGAGTGTGGTTGGCTTGCATAGCCTAGAAATTGAGTGTGCTTGCTAGTCTAGGCTTGGTTAGGCCTAGTGAGACTTGACTAGACTAAGATTGACCTAGTTTGACTATTGTAGCTGACTTGGGCTGACCCAGAGTTGACCAAGTTTGACTTGGACCTAGTTTGACCTAGATAGTTGACCAGGTTTGACTTAGAGTTGACTTTGACCTAGTTTGGCCTAGAAATTATATAGATTGCATCATAGACTTTATTTGTCTTATTTTAAGTACATTATAACCTATATTTATCTGTTTAGGACATTGTGACTCTGGTGCAGACATCTGATATTATACTACTCTTTTCAGAGTAGCAGGCGAGTACATTCTCTGATAGTTCTCTCATTTATTTGTCAATTACTGTACTTCAGTTCTAGTTAGTTGTATGCGATTCTCTGTTATAACACGTGTGGATATTCTGGATTCATGTATACGACACACATTTATTTTCTGGCCTCTATTACTGGTATCATCAATTTAACTGGAATCATTTAACTGGAATCATTACTGGAATCATTACTGGTATCATTATATTTTGGTTGGACTTATCTTGAATCATTGTGTCGGAATTCTGGATTCCCTTGCTGGGAGGGGAAATACTAGAGTAAGACATGTAGACATACCCTAATCTGGAATCTCCAACTGGAATCTACTGGAAGCATAGCCATCTCTTGTCTGATCAGTGAGAGATGTGCCTGATTACCCACAGCCGTTTACATGTCAAACTCGGTATTTTATAACACACTGCTAGAGTATAGACTGGACTCACCCTGGAATCTTTGATCACTATAACTGGAATCGTCCCTTACTGGATTCATCTTGTATTAGATTCATCCCGTACTGGATTTACATAGGTTTTACACTGGTTTACATTTTCTGTCTGGACTTTATATCATATTACCCTGGTTCAGCTAGTTCTATTTTTATAGTCTTCATTGCTATGATTCTTCTATTGTTTAGTATTTACTTTCCTTGCACTTATCTCTCTTTCTTACCATCACCTGAATATAAACTGTCATTTTTATCAATATAACTGTCTATAACTGCTGTATAGTTCTCTGTCATTTACTTGGATTTTCTAGATGAGATGTGCTCAGTTCTTGTCCTGACTGGACCTGTTAAAAATTTTACAGATGATTGCCCTGAGGACACATACCCTATATTGTACTGAGGAGATGGCTTAGCTACCTATGGCCCCGACACTCAGGAGTGATCGGGAGTTTAGTTAGTCTGTCTTGTTTTAGTTTTCCTGTTTAGATCTGGAGTTGTATATAGAGATTTGAGACTTGAGATGTATTTGAGATTGTTTGAGTTTGTTGTTATTTTATTAGTAGTTTTGTTGTCTTCAATTTCTTAGTTATATTCGGTGTTATCTTATCGTGCTTAGACTGTGATTGAGTTACACCATATCTTATACTTGTCCTCCGTTCGGAGTTGATCATGATGAGTACACTATATACTGCATGAGTTGTTGGTTAGTTAGAGACTTAGAACAGCGTTCTACCGCCGACACTGCGGCGTAGGCTAGATATTGTTACGTGCTCGTACCCTCACTAGTGGGTGCGGGTCGTGACACAGCGGTAGTTATCGTCCGTCGTTAACCGGTAGGTGAGGGCCACTCGAAGTGAGGGAATCTGAGTTTCCAATGGGAGGACTGCCTTGCTCCTGTAAACCAAGGAGAATGGTATATATCCTGTAGCCGTCTGAATTGTCGTCCGATAAGCCCATAAACACTCACCAAGCTTTTCATTCCAGTCGCGCTTGTTCGCAGATACGAACTTTTTGAGGAGCTTGATTATGGTTTTGTTGAATGCTTCAACCAGACCATTGGCCGAGGGGTTGTGTGCTGTTGAGGCTTGTGTGCTGTTAAGGCCATGTTCTGAATTCGATTCTTAACCCAAAATCGATAGAAAGCGTGGCTTGCGAACTGCGGACCATTGTCATGGATAATCCTCTGAGGCAGTCCAAAATGGTAGATGATGTGATATTTTATGAAGCTAATCATGTTTGATGTTTTGACCTCTACCAACGGAACAGCTTCTGCCCATTTGGAGAAGTAATCGGTGATTGCAAGTATGAACCGATGCCCTCTAGACGACGGCGGGGTGATTGGCCCAATGATGTCACTACTGAAATATGCTCAATTGGCGATGTAAATTTAGCGACGTTCAATGAACGTCGCGAAATTGTGTTCATTAGCGACGTTTTATTGAAATGTCGCTAATAGTCGCTACTAGCGACGAAATAAACGACGTGACAACGACGTATATTAATTATATGAGCTAGTCATCTCGAAACGTTGCTCTGACATCGCTAATAGCGACTAATTTAGTGACGATAGTATTAACATCGCTAAATTATAATTATATTCCCTCTCCAACGATTCATTTCCCCTATTTTACTGTCTCACTCTCTCTCCTCCCCCCTCCGGCGCTCTCACTCTCCCCGGCGCTCTCACTCTGTCCGATAACTCTCACTCTCTCTGGCGACTCTCCTTCCTCTCCGGTACGTGACTCTTCCCCTCCCTCTCTCTCTTCGGTTGTTTTGGTTGTTGGTGGTTGGGGGTGCGGGTGGCTCGGAGGAGGGGCATGGGGGATACGGGTGGTTGGGGGGTGAGTGGGGGGTGGCTGTGGGGGTAGGGCATGGGGGACAAGGGTGGCTGGGGGTGTAGGGCATGGGGGACAAGGGTGGCTGGGGGAGAGGAGCTAGTGTTAGGGTTTGGGTTAGGGGAGGAGAGCAGCGGGGGTGGGGGCATCTGAAGGATGGGATCAGAGGGGGTGGGGGCGGCTGGGGAGGGGAGTAGGGGGTGGGGGCGACTAGGGAAAGAGAGCAGGGGGTGGGGGCGGCTGGGGGAGTGGAGCAGTAGGTGTAGGGGCGGCTGGGGGAGGGGAAGCATGGGGGTGGGGGTGGCTAGGCGGAGGAGAGCGGGGGGGGGGTAGAGGCGGCTGGGGAAGGGGAGCAGGGGGGTGGGGACGGCTGGGAGAGGGAAGCAGGGAGGTGGAGGCGGCTTGGGGAGAGGAGGGTTAGGGGTGGTGTAGGGGGGCTTGGTCAGGGTCACCGATAGTGCCAAAAAATCTGATAATTTAGTAATAATTATTTGTTTTCGACACCGAAAAATGTGATACTCCGATTCGAATGCACCAATAGTGCCGATATTTGTAACAAGTAGTTTTGTTGGTTGGTTAATTGGTAACATGGTCATCGGAACATATAGTCCTTGCAGCTATTCGACTGGCGAGGCAGAAACTATGGTACGACATGATGATCATGACATAGTCCTTGCAGCCATTCGACTGGCGAGGCAGAAACTATGTAGCCGTAGATAAAGTTGACTGTCCTCTGACCCTCATCCCTCGGCAATGATGATATGACAACCTATCATTATATCTTATATAATAGTAGATGATGTCTTAGTATTACATTTTGTGAGTTCATCTTGATTTTGTTACATTCTTCAGATACTAGATACGATAAGAACATATACTACACCATATGTACAGAACGTAGATGATTCACACTAATGTATGCTATAACGAATTTTGGGTTGTGTTCTGAGCCATCCGTTCTCACACTTGGCAAAAAATTGAATTTTTTGTAATTTATCTGCTTTCGAAAATGTACTCAAACGAGATTATGGTTCCTTTAGTTAGCTTGCTTATGTTACAATTATATTATTTGTGAATATCGATCTTACTAGATGGCACCCATGACCCGAGGAGCGGCACATCGTTTGAGGGAAACAGTGAATGCTGAGGTGGCTCCTCCTACTGTTATGGAGGAAGTGGCACCGGTAGTTAGTGAGACCGGGAGTTCTATTCATCCAGCACCGATAGCTAGTGAGACCGGGAGTTCTATTCATGCAGCACTTGCAATGGACTACATCTCTTCTGCCGCCGTCGATCCCACTTATTTGAGGTGGTTGTGTGATCGTATCACTGAGCGTTTGCGTGAGCTACGTGGTTCTCATTAGCTATTAGTACTTATTTGTATTGGACTATTTGTATTGGGTTGTTTTTGTATTAGACTATTTGTATTGGACTATATATATGAATTAGTATTGTGTTAATCTATGGATTGTATTGGACTACGACATGGTGATCAGGACATAGTCCCTGTAGCCATTCGACTGGCGAGGCTGAAACTATATGTAGTCGTAGATAAAGTTGACTGTCCTTCAACCCTCATCCCTCAGCAATGATGATATGACAACCTATCACTATATCTTATATAGTAGTAGATGATGTCTTAGTATTACATTATGTGAGTTCATCTTGATTCTGTTACATTCTTCAGATACTAGATACGATAAGAACATATACTACACCATATGTACAGAACATAGATGATTCATACTAATATATTGTAGAATGAATTTTGGGTTGTGTTCTGAGTCATTCGTCCCCATACTTGGCAATTAAGCATATGAAATATATCGTTGAAGAACATAAAACTTGTGGTCGTTACTGCAGAAAGTGCAGACTGACATGAACTGATGCACGAAAAGGAGGAGATCAAAGCTGTAACAAGTAAAGTTGTGTTTTGGATATTCTACTCTTGTAAGCTCTTTGTTCACAAAGCAAGATATAATGAATACATAACAAGTATCGAGTTTATAACTCTTGTAAGCTCTATACTTGAGTTACGAACTCGATACTTGTTCTGTATTCTTTAATTTTTGCTTGCTTTATGAACAAAGAGTTTACAAGAGTTCTTTTTCCAAAGCATAACTTTTCTTGTTCCAGCTTAGAGCTTCTTATTTTCATCCGTCAGTTCATGTCGGTCTTCACTTTCTGCAGTAACTTTCTCCTATTAACCTCCCTCCCTTGGCAATGATGATACGACAACCTATCTTGATTATATCATTATAGTAGTTGATGTCTTAGTATTACATTATGTGGGTTCATCTTGATTTTGTTATATCCTTCAGATACTAGATTCGACAAAAACATATACTACACCATATGTACAGAATATGATGATCCACACTAATGTATGCTAGAATGAATTTTGGGTTATGTTCTGAGCCATCTGTTCTCACACTTAAAACATATATGAATTAGTACTGTGAGATCGCCGGAGAGAGTGAGAGCGCCGGAGGGGGGAGGAGAGAGAGTGAGAGAGTAAAATGGGGGAAATAAATTGGTAGGAGGAATATAATTAGAATTTATCGATGTTTATACTAACGTCGCTAAATTAGTCGCTATTAGCGACGTCATAGCGACATTTCGCGACGGCTAGCTCATGTAACTATGTAGCTGTAGATGAAGTTGATTGTCCTCCGACCCTCATCCCTAGACAATGATGATACAACAACCTATCACTATATCTTATATAGTAGTAGATGATGTTTCAGTATTACATTATGTGAGTTCATCTTGATTCTGTTACATTCTTCAGATACTAGATACTAGATTCGGTAAGAACATATACTACACCATATATACAGAACATAGATGATTCACACTAATGTATGCTAGAATGAATTTTGGGTTGTGTTCTGAGCCATCCGTTCTCACACTTAAAACACATGAATTAGTATTGTGTGTCAATCTTTGTTTTTATATTTTCGACGAATCCAGGGATTGGATTCTGTATTTTATATTTTAGACTCTGTATTTTGGCTCCAGCTCCATTTGCATTAATCTACGGTACGACATGGTGATCAGGACATAGTCCCTGCAGCCGTTGGACTGGTGAGGCAGAAACTATGTAGCCGTAGATAAAGTTGACTGTTATCCGACCCTCATCCCTCGGCAATGATGATATGACAACCTATCACAATATCTTATATAGTAGTAGACGATGTCTTAGTATTACATTATGTCAGTTCATCTTGATTCTTTTACATTCTTCAGATACTAGATACGATAAGAACATATACTACACCATACGTACAGAACATAGATGATTCACACTAATGTATGCTAGAATGAATTTTAGGTTCGGTTCTGAGCCATCCGTTCTCACACTTGGCAAAAAATTAAATTTTTCTGTGTTTATCTGCTTTCGAAAATGTACTCAAATGAGATGGCACCCGTTCTCACAGATGGAACCTAAGACCCGAGGATCTCGCTTGAGGGAGGCACAGATGGCTGTAAAGAGGAAGGTGGTTCCAGCTCCAGAGGGCAGTTCAATCGAGAGAGCTGCTCCAGAAGTTATTCCAAAAGATGAGGGAGCTGTGAAGGAGGAGGTGGCACCACAGGACAGTTCCACCGGGAGTTCCAATCATCCATCTCCTCTGGATATTGATCTGGCTGCCGCGGATCCTACTTATGCGCGCTGGCTGAGGGAAGTTCTATCTGCCCCAGCATAGACGACAGTAGATACATATATTGATTAGATTTGTTTTGATGGATATATCTCATCTGGATATTGTGATGGATATTTGTTTTGATGGATATATCTCCTTTTGGATATTGTGATGGATATTTATTTTCTTGTGTGTGAAGTATATTGGTATAGCTTGTTGTGTGATGCATATTATGATTTATATTTGTTTGTGTGATGTGTGATGCATATTGTGATTGTTCCGAGAGGCTTGAGGAGACGACCAATTAGTTTTGGTCTATTCTGGATTGTATTATGCGGGCTGGTGTTGAGTGTTGCATCGAAGGGGTCGGCGAACCCAGGGATTAGATTCTGTATTTTGGATTGGATTGGATTATATATTTTTGATTGTACATTTGCATTCTGGATTCTTTTTTTTAATTTTTTTAATTTAGTGACATTTTTAGCGATGTTTATATTCGTCGCTAACAGTTACCGACGAATATAAAGGCCGCTAAAAACATCGCTAAAATATTAACGTGGCAAACAATCTGATGCCACCACATCATCGCAAGAACGTCGCTAATGTGTCGCTAATCGGCGACCACTTGAACACGTCGCAAAGAACGTCGCTAATTAGCGACCTTATAAACGTCGCTAACTAACGTCGCCATAGCGACGTTTTGCGACATTTTCTCGATTAGCGACACACTTTTTTTCGTTGTTTATTAAACGTCGCTGAAAACGTCGCTAATTTAGTTTAGCGACATTTTGGCCAAGTTTAGCGACGTTTTGGAACGTCGCTAATCTGACAAATTTTTGTAGTTTGTCCATTCCCCATGCTTCGAATGGCCAAGAGGCCACTGTCGGGTGCAAAAATTCAGATGGCAGATGTATGAAATCTGCATGGATCTGGCTAGCCTTGCACTTCTTTGCATAATCAACCGCATCTGCGACCATTGTGGGCCAGTAATAACCCATTCGGCGAAGACGATTTTGTAATTTTGGGCCAGGTTGGTGAGCCCCACAAGTACCGTCATGAGCTTTACGTAGGGCTTCTTTGGCTTCTGCATTTGACAGGCAACTTAGTAGTAGCCCATCTTAGGATCGCCGATATAACATTTTCGTCTCTGTATCGTAGAAGAATCTGAGAGAGCATCTTCTGATTGAGGTATCTTCCTTCATATTCTCTGGCAAAATTCCATAGACCGCAAAGTCGATGGACGGATGTCTCCAGTCTTGTATGTCGTTGGTTATCTGCGCGGAGCAACTCATACCCAGTTGAAGATTGTTCCTGGGGCAGACCAGTTCATGGCCTATTATGTCAACTAGATGATGAGTGTTATTCGGGAGTGCCAAGGAAGCAGCGAGACCTGCCAGGGCATCGGCTTAGATATTTTAAAGCCTAGGAACGTGCTCTATAAAGAACCCTTCCAAGCTTGTAATGATTGCAATTGCTATCTGATAATAGGGAATCAGGTCGTCGTTGCGAACCTCAGTATGAACCCCGGATCTGGTTAACAACCAACTACGAGTCACCATATGCTTCCAGGTATCTGATTCCTACTTCTTTTGCGAGTTGGAGTCCAATGACTAGAGCGTTATATTCGGCTACGTTGTTCAAACAGGATTTTGTAAGAGAAACGCCCGATTGACTACTAGCCCGAAGGAAGAAATTAATACCACCCCGACTCCAACGACAATATCACCTTGTGGTCCCGTTCTTGAAGCACCATCGAAGAACATGCGCCAAATAGCGTCGTACGAAGTCATATTCGAGGCGGCAACTTTATCAAGAATTTCTTCATAAATTTTGGCTGTTTCTGAGCCTGGATGGGCTGCTAAAAAGTCAGCCAGGGCTTGACCTTTGATAACCTTCTGCGGAACAAAGACCATATCATATGGGGATAACAGTATCGCCCAGGTGGCTAGACGAAAACTGAGTGCGCCTGGCTTGGTCATGAGAACCCTAAGGGGATTAACTCGTGAAACAATATGGATGGTTTGCCCTGTCACATAGTATCGTGTTTTTTGAATGGCAAACAGTAGGGCAAGGCACTCCTTCTCCATAGCAGTGTACTGTAGTGCCCCATCCCTACATCGTTCCCCGTTCTCCTATTTACGTGGTGCACGAGAAAGGAACACTGTCGCTATCGATTCGGTCGAGACCGATAGGTCGGGATCGATCGAACGGAAACGATTGAATTAAGATCAATTCCCCGTTATGGAATGACTTCTTCGAAACCAAGTCCCATATTCAGCGGATTGCACCTCAAGGATTGACTTTGCGGCTGAGTCGGGAGAGACCTCTCATTGCTCTGCTTTTTACGCCGCTTACGTTGGTTTTGACTTTGTTTTCTGAATGCGTTCTCGTTAATGTGTTCGATGGTTTTCATGGCTTGCATTTCGAACTCGCATTTCTTATCAAACTTCTTGAATAATATAGTGTTATAATCGGTTGCTTGTGCTATTTCAGGTAATCGCGTAGGCGACGTCTAGTTCGACCAACAAGTTCTCTTGCCTGAAGCAAACTCAAGGTGAGTGGCTGACCCTTCTCTTCTCGACCCCTCTTAGGTAAATCGATAGTGTTGTTGCTGAATGAAAGAATGAATACAAGGGCATGGACACGGTAAAATGATCAAGTTTTCAAAGAGAATGTAGGCTATACTTTAATAACTAAATATTGTCTTAACTCGGTCATTGGATAACTTGTCGACAAGGAGAGAGTTTCCTCGAACGACAACCCGGGGCCACGGGACCGACTCGGCCTAGGAGGAAACACGGTATAGCTGTGCTGGATGATAGCACGGGTTAGGCGGGGACTTTCAGCGGGGCTATCTACCTACGTTGAAAGGGCCCGACTAATAAAGCTATAAGTCTATGATGGCTTGTGGTGTCAGTGACCAATCACACGTAATATTGCACTTGGTATAAAAATGATAACAATTGACAGAGAAGAACATGGTAAGTTTTATAAGGCACGACGTGGTACGTCTTGGGTAAGTCTCAATGTATTTTATATTATGCTTGTCATATGCTTGTTTGAAAATCATTAGGATGGTTAGAAACATTCATACATTAAGTCATATAAACTCTTCAACCAAATGAGAACTTAGGAACTTAATAGCCACGCACCAGTACAATGTATTGATCCTCGCTCTCCACACAGGTACCCCGAACCACGAAAGGCGTGCTACTTAAAGCTCAAGACGGCGTGAATATTTTTGAAGCCTCATCTGTGTGTTAATGGCTTGTTCTGAATTCCTTTTGAAGGCCCCGCACTCAGTCCAAAAGAAGATGACGACTCGACTCCCCTCGATAGCAGGTGAAAGTGTTATATTTTGCATGTAAAAAGGGATGTAATGTATGGAACGACTATCTCATCAGCGTTCAGTTTTGTAATCGAGTCATGTTGTAGCCCGCGCGGCAATGAATGTAATAAAGTTAATGTAATTGAAGTTTTATTATCAATGCAAAGTCTACTTCTATTTCAAATGTGTCAATCAATTTCTATGCGTACTCTAACTTGATGTTGTGATTCGGATAACCTTATGACTATGCTTTGTGCGATTGCAACTTAGGTTCGTACGGCATCACGCCCGGAGGACGACTATCGATTCTACGGAATCGGGGGATGACATGTACCTATATTTCGGTCCTACCATCATCCGGCTGAGATAGTAAATGGCTTGTTCATGTCTTGCATCATTATTTTGTGCTAGCAGAGCACCGAGGGAGTTTTTCATTGCCCGTACATAGAGCAGGAAGGGCTTTCCGACGACCGGAGCTACGAGAATTGGCGAATTCATTAGGTACTCCTTAATATCATCAAAGGCGCGATGATATTTCTCGTTCCATATAAAAGAGACACATTTCTCATGAGTTGAGTGAAGGGTTGGCATCGCCCTGAGAGGTTAGATATAAACCTTCTGATATAGGCTAGTCTTCCTGAAGGCCGCGGAGTTCGCGGAGATTCTTTGGTGGGTTCATGTCCAGGATTGCTTCTGTTTTGTCGGGATCTATGTGAATGCCCCGGGAAGTAATGACAAAGTCCAAGAACTTTCCGCTGGACAGCCCCAGAAAAGACTTGGTGGGATTCATCTTCAGGTTGTGTGCCCGCATAAGGTCGAACATTGTTCTCAAATCATATAAATGATCGTTTTTTGTGCGGCTTTTGACGGCAATGTCATCTACATAACACTCCACCATCTTGCGCAAATGATCTCTGAAGATGACACTCATAGCCCGTTGATATGTAGCACCAGCGTTCTTCAGGCCAAAGGGCATGACCGTATAACAATATATGTTGATCGGCGTTCGAAATGATGTACGCATCTCATCATCAGGAGCCATCTTGATTTGATTGTACCCTGAAAAGACATCCATAAAGGACATGCGTTCGAAGCCACATGTATTATCGATCATTATATCGGTGATCGGAAGAGAGAATTCATCCTTAGGGCATGTCGCATTCAGATTGCAAAAATTGATACAGATTTGGATTTTTTCGTTCTTCTTGATGACTGGCATTACGTTGGCTACCCAGTCTGGGTGCTGCTCTTCACGGATGAAACCTCTAGCTATAAACTTGTTCACTTCTGCCTCGATGGAATTCATGATGTCTGGACGAAATCGCTGCTGCTGTTGCTTGACTGGTTTTGCGTCCGAATAAATATTGAGCTTATGTAGTGCAATCTCGGGGTTTAGCCCTGGCATGTCTTCATAGCTCCAGGCAAAGACATCGATGTATTCTCGGACGAGTTGTAACAACGACTCCCGCTCGTCGACTGTCAGACTTTTACTGACGAAGATTGGCTTCAGAGAGGATTCATCGTCGAGGTTAAATTGCATAACCTCATCTTCAGTGGGAGGATCACGAAGTTCAAAGCATTTTTTCCATTGTGTATCCAGTTGCTGGACCTACGGCTCCAACTCAAGTGGTTCAAGTAGGTCTTCGTCTTCTTCTTCGATATTAGCAGATATCATATTGCCAGATAATGTCTGTCTGAACATATCTCCAATACTGATATCGGAGTCGTAAATAGGTGACTCAGACGAATGAGACTGCCACTCGCATTCTTTGTCAGAACTTTCCGGCATTGTTAGTGGAGTAACATACCCGAGGCCGCGTCTGGATTTGTGATAATGATCCTGAGGCTTCTTTGCTGGTGTCGGCGGCTGTAGAGGCAATCATCGAACACTGCCATAATTTACACCCGGGGTAGCCTCCATGTCGTACCCCTGCTTTTGTATGAAGTACTTGGCTTGAGGGCTATACAAATAGGGCGGTAGTCTTTCAGCGTTGGGTCCGAGGTCGGACTCTTGTGACGTGAAAGATTGAGGACCTTCTTTTCGGCCAAAGATGATTGTGTGATCCCACCCTCTTCTGTCAGGGACCGAAAAGTAAGCACCTTTTATGGGAGTAAGTCGATTCGGGGCACGGACGGTTGTCACCTATGTGTACAGGCTCACGTCTAGACAGTCCTATGCGGCATACGTTAGATTAGGCTTATCATACTCAGAATAGTCTAACGGCAGCCTCTTATTGATGAAATAAGGAATTTTATCCACCGGGATTACATCATCATGAGAAGGGCTATCCGTCTGTACAACCACGTATTTGGCGAGTTCTTCGTCCTCCTCGGCTACCCCCTGCGAGCTTAGAGGTCGGGATGCTGTCTTGGGCAGCTTGACCACCTAGGGATTCTGCTTGAGGTATTGATTTGCCTGAGAGTGTTAGATTGACACTTGGCTGCTGACTCGTCTTGGGAAGACGGATGACAATGGGCTCAGCAAGGGACTTTGTGTCTTCTGGTCGCCTTGGAGTAGATTTTGGTAATCGAATTATCATCGGTGTTACAGAGGGCCTTGCATTTTTCTGTTGTCCTTTGATTGGTTTTTGGCAACCGGATCACCATTGGTCCTATGACAGGATTTGGCTCTTGGTTGGATCTCGGGAGGCGGATGACCATTAGTTCCAACTGTGTAGGTGTAGCAGGAGAACCGAGCACCTTTTTATGCAAGGTTGCGACAAGGGGTGCGGCACTGCCCGGTTTGCGGGCTTGGAGACGAATTTTCAAGGGTTCTTCTAGCCCAGTGATGGCCTCCGGCTCGTCCGTTATATGTTTTCTGGATTCATCATATAGACAAGCCTCGAAAGAGTAATAAGCTTCAACCCCTTTGAAGGGATCAATGTCGGTGAATTCGGTCTTCACGGAACCGTGCTTACTGACATATTTGAAACACTGGTGAAGGGTAGATGGCACGATCATATAGTCATATATCCATGGACGTCTCAGGAGGACGTTCTAGGAGGTGTCTGCATCTATGACGTAGCAGGTAACTTCCGTCTTCAGGTCGCTAATCTGACACTTCAATCGGATCTTCTCTAGGGGATAGCTTCTTCCCGAGTTAAAATTGCTAATGGCAGTGTTGGTTGCCGCTAGCCAATGCATAGGGATGCCAAGAAGTTGGAGCAGGCTTTTCAGAATGATGCTTATTGACGAGCCAGGGTCGATATGCATCCGATCCACCTTGATGTCGCCTATGTATCCAGTGTAGTACAAGGGACGATCATGCAAATTAGACTTGATCAACATGTCCTGTGGGGTAAATGTGATGTTGGGCATTGTATCTGTGCTATCGTCGCCCTGTAGATCTGTTGGCGAGTCTTCCCCTGGAGGCTTGACCTGAGCTAAGTAGGCATTAGCATTCTGGAGTGCTTCGCTCAATGTGACACGAAGATCCTTGGGGAGCCTTAGGAGGTCGTATAGCGACAACTTTGCTGGCGTATTAGCCAATTATACGAATATGTCAAAGTTGTAAGGTCTCTCCAGTCCCTGAGGTATATCATTACGGGGTGGCCTGTCGAAGCTGGTCTCCTTTGTCTTGGATTTATCCGCCAGTGGAGGCTGAGATGGCCTTGGAACGTCAGAGGGAGGCAACGTTGCTGGCTGAAGATCTTCGGCTGGACTATCCCGTACGGGCTGGACTTGTGCTCCAGACTGGGTAATAACAAATGCAGCTTCTTCAGCTTCAGCTGAAATTGTGTGGCAGGCTCTAGACTTTCTGCCATTCTTCTTGTTAGGTAGGAGATGACACCCCATGTGTAACTTCGGACACCAAGTCTGGATGCACCCACATGATCTCTCCTCGCGATGTAGTGAGAGGTACCAGTCCAGATGTCTGGTTCCGGATGGGTGGAAGATTGTAACCTCCATCGTTGCCCGAGGGACAGGTATTACCCCGTTTAGAGTACTTGTCGGAGGGAAGTCGTCGAACTGAATAGATACCATGTTCGCCGCCATGGTAACCTCTTCAAAATCTATCGACAGAGCTTTTCAGTCGATAAGACTCTGAATGTACCGCTTCAATTGGAAGCAATCATGAGTGGCATGATGGATATTGCGGTGGAAGTGACAGTAGTTTGGATCCTCCATTTCTGCTGCTCGGGGCTTACGCCTTGGTGGAGGGAGCTGAATTCTACCCCCTTACAGGAGCATATCGAAGATAGGTTTGACATGACTATCTTCAAATGATTAGTTGATCTTGGGCCACGAACCTTCCACCTATTTTTGTTCGGGCTTCGGAGTCACATCGGTGACCATGGCCTGTTTGCCTTTATTGGTCCCGGTTGGTGGTGGCGCCACTGTTGTTGTTACTGGAGGTAGGACCCAGGACATCTGCCCTTATCTTCTCCATCTAGGATGTGTAATCCCAACTGGCAAGCCTTCTTCAACTTTGCTTTCGCGTTGGTAGCACTTATGATGAAGGTCATCCAATCTCTGAACTGATCGTCACCCATCCAGAGGCTAATTGCAGGAAGCAAGCTTCTTCTGGCAGATTTCAATCAAGGAGCTCTCAGGATTGCCTTGGGTCAACCTCATTGCAATTTGGCGAAAACCGCTCGATGTAGTTCCTCGTTAGCTCCCTCTCTCCCTAAACTGACGTCCATGAGAGATGACATCGTCACGTCATGCCCCACTTCATAGAATCTCTCCAGGAACATGTGCTTGAAGCCGTCAAAAGAGTGAATGCAGTTGTTAGGAAAGTTGCGGTACCAGTCGAACGCGATTCCCTCCAATCCTCCAATGAATAGTCGCGTGAGGATGGCATCACTATGCGGCAAGTGGTCGGTTATGACTTCAAAGTAGGTCATGTACCGACTAGCAGAGGTCTTCCCATCATAAGCATCGATATAAAACAGCTTGTACCAGCGATAGAAAAGGCACATCTCTCTATGTAACCGGATATAGCTGTCGTATTCTGAGATCTCGAGAGGAGTCTCGGGCATTGAACATCGCCCGAAGCTCCTGAACTTCCCTCCTTGCCTCTTTGGCTTCATCAGCAGCTGAAAGAACGGATGGTGCTACAGGATCATCACCCAAAGGAGGGGCGATCGTGTTGGTGTTCGTGTTGACTGCGGGTTCCAAGATTGTTTGTCTGGGCGTTCTTGCTGGTTGAGCTGGCAAGGTGGCTTTGATCTCGTCCATAGACTTGACCAAGGACAGGAGCATGGCTTCCAACACTTCTAGCTATTGTTGGTCGGAAGGCGCTTCATGATCATTGTCAGTCATAAAGACTGTTCTCACGTGGGTAGAGGTGGAGGGGATTGTGGCAGAGGTACTCTTTGTGTTGCACCCTTGTATAGAATAATTGTCAGGAATGTCGAAATATCATCTTCCTCTGACGCGGAAGGGGTGCTACCCCCTGTGCAGGAAGCTGCATCGTCTTGGTGAGGGTGATGGCCCTCAGGGAAGTCTGATTCTGTTGCAGAGTTCTGGGGGATCTCTACCCCCTGTGCGTGCTTTTGGTACATCGAGTTATTGCAGACATTGAGGGGGCTGCTACCCCCATCTTCATCTACTCTCAAGGAGACCAAAGGTGTACCCCCGGGTGCCGGAAGCTTCTTCTTGGATCGAGTACCTAAATAGACACCTCCTATGGTTGATGGGAACCCCCCGGATGAGGGTCTTCTTGCAATACTGGCCAAGATAGCCGGATTGAAAGAGCCTATCTTCTTTCTCCCTTGCTAGGAGGAATTTTTGAGTAGAATTACAGGAGACAAAAGGAAACTTTTATCCCCTGAAAGTTGCACAGGTGCTGGCTGCAGTCGCTGGAAAACTGACTGCCAATCTTCAGGTGCTGCTGATTTTTTACAACAGCAGTTGATGACTTGGGTGCAACGACGCCCTGAGAGGGACTCATTGCATGCTGACGCTGCCGTCTTGCGTTTGTGATTAATCATGTCACATAAGTCGGTAGGAAGCTTCTCTACCTTTACACCCAACTTATGAACTCGGGAATCCCGATCGCACGGGTGCTTAAGCATCATGTTTTCTTCCTGATCCGTAGCTAGTAAAAACACTTGATCTGGATCTTCAGAGGGAGACTTTAAAGACCCACCCTATCCGTTAGCCCTGGGAGACTGGACGCGGGTGGTTCTGTATAACTTTTCGTCAGGAGCCCGTATGACAGTCAACGGGGCCCACTGACAGTCAGTAACTTAGACAGTTGACTGGGATGATTGGGCCCGCATTGCCCTAGACTTCGTTGACCTAGCACCCAAAGGCGCGTAGTAAAAAGAGTCCAGATTGATACATCCTGCATCTTTAGTGAGCCGCATGGCGTCGGGCCCACATGAGAGGCGGTCGCACACAGAGATTCTGACAGGGCCACATGAGATGTCCTGTTTAAGGCCAGGATTGGTCGTCGCATGGACCATCTTTCTGCGGCTAGCATTGGCTGCCGTATGGATCACTTTCCTGCGGCCACGGTTGGCTACCGCATGAGTCGTCTGCCTGCGGCCAGAGTTGGCTGCCGTATGGACAGACTGTCGATCTTCTCTATGTGGCTTCTTCTTTGTCTGCATGGAGTTCCCTTGTTCCCCTAAAAACTCAGCATCGTAGTATTTTCCTCTGCTCATTTTGGGGACAGTGGGGTCCTCTGCGGTCGGAAGCAAAGCCGCAGGAGAGCTTTGGTCACCGTCTTGGGCTGCTGTAAAACCCTTAAATTTTCTACTATATTTTTTAAAATAAATTTGGTAATGATTTTTATTTAGTATTATACATCGCATAGTTGTATCGTACGTCGCACGCGGAAATTCGTTTTTCGAATTTGCTCGACGAGTGCGATTATGTGTGAGCGTACATATTTTTAGAAAAACATTTTTTTATTTTTATATTTAAAATAATATATATAATAGTTATTTTAGCTGTCATACCAAGGTTTCCAAGTTATTATTTTATTTATTTTATTTATAAAAAGTCTTTTGTTTATAACAGTTATTAATAATAAATAATATTTTCGTGCATACATATATATTTCATAAATATTTAATAGTTTATTTTTAAATAATAATGCAATTTTTGAAATTAAATATTATTATAATTTTAGTGTTCATAAAAATATATTTTAAATTGGTTGATATTTGTTAAAATTAATTATGATGATTTACAATTTGAATTTATGGATGTAGATGTCTCTATATTTAATTTGGATTAGATTTGGAATTTATTTGAATTGTTTTAAAAATTATTTAAATAAATAGATGAATTATCTAAGGGGTTTAAATATTCCTAATCCTTGTCCAACTGGGAATTCTCACATCCTATAAATAGGCAGGTACTCCTCCATAAATTTCTCACATCAACAAAAATTTCTCTCCACCCATATTGTCGGGCATCGTGTCCATGTCAATATCTTATTCCATTATTTTTACATATACATTATTCTCTCTCGTGTCGACAACCCCAACACAATACAAATCCCCAATTTTCTAATCTCCAAATTCCTAGTTCCTAAACCCTAACCCTAATCCTAACCCCCTGCCTCTACCACCATCGTCGGAATGTCGCGACCATACCCGACCAACCCTACCTCCTGGCCAACCTCCAGCGACTGCACCTCGCCTCTCTGGTCACGACACCACCACCATCATCGCTGCATCATCGTAGCCTCTTCCTCTTCCGGCCAGACCCGAGCCCGACCCCATCCATCTTCTATCAACGCAGCCACCGTCTTCCGGTCACCAGAACCGCCACCCTCGTCGACCGGCCATCACCGACCACTCGCTGCCCCGTCACCCAACTACCACTGTCACCAGCAGCATCGTCCCCGCGACCATGACCCACAGTCGTCTACTCTCCAACACTAGAATTGCTACTGCCCGACCACCTTCCAGACCTCGCCATTCCGGCGTCCCCGCCACACACACTCCCTATAACCACCATTACCAGTCATCACCAGCCACTGCCACCGCACGCGGCCGACCATCCACTGCGACCGTCCGCGGCTACCAAAACCCAAAAACCCCCAAAAAAATTTAAACACCACCACCACCGCCTTACCAGTCGTCCGCCGCAGCCTCGCCTCCGCTCGTGAACGAGCTACCGCCGGCTCCCTCTCTGGCCAAGCTCCCACCGAGAACCTCGTCCGCCGTACACCGCCCGCCGAGGGGGCTCTACCCCATCCGCTCTCGAGCTCGCCTCTAGCGCATCGTGCTACGGCCGCACTCCGCCCGAGCCTCGTCACCCTCTCCCGCCGGTCACCCACAGCTCCTCTTCCTTCCGCTCACTCCTCTTTCCCCCTCCGGTTTTCTTTCGCTCCCTCTCTAAAGTCCTTCCGCTCCCCAAATCTCACTTTCCTCTCTCTCCCTCCCTTCTTCTTTTATTCGAAGAACAGCAGCAGTAGTTGACTGCTGCACTGGTGTGTTTTTTTATTTGTTCTGTTTTTGGTTTAGTTTTTATTTATTTTTTCTTCTCCTTCTTCTTTTAGTTATTATTATTATTATTATTATTATTAATATTATTATTATTATTATTATTATTATTATTATTATTGTATTGTTATATTATCATTACTATTTGTTATAGTTTATGATGGTTGAAATAGATACAGTTAACATTTTCATATGGATATTGTAATATTTTCATATAGTTGTTATTCCATACAATGTTTATGATAAGTAATAATTGTAAAAAAATAGAGTTTTAGGTTGCCTATATTTTAAATGGGTTTTTTGAAGTATATAAATATTCTTGTAATATTTTTGTAAAATTGAAATTTAGTTTTATTATAAAATAAATTGCCCAAAATATTATCTAAATCTGTTTTGACCGTTAAAGTGTAGTTTCCAAACTATAAAATAAATTCATATGTATTTTATTTACCTAAAACTATTTCAACTAATAAAATATAGTCTTACCTAGAAAACCTATTTTGATAAACTTACAGTATTTTAGGATGAAACAATTTTTTTGATTTTTCAAGTATTTCCTAAAAACATAATTTGACTAATAAAAACCTAGTTTTAAATATTATAAATATTTCCTAAAATAGTATTTTTGACAAACTTAGAGTTTTTGCCGAAAACGGTTTTCTTGACTTTAAGTATATTTTTGTATTTTTCCTATAAATATTTTGACTCATGAAAACTAGTTTTTAGGAATTATAAATATTTTCTAAAACTTGTATTTATCCATTATTTCTTTGATTTTTCCCCTGTCCGTAACCAGTCCCATTATTCCTATTCCTTCGCCCATTTCGAGACTACCTTATGTCGAACCCAACTAATTTGACCGTCAGGGACCCAATGGAACCGTCTGTGCTGACATCAGAGGTCACCTTGCATGGTTGTTGCACCGAAGCTGCAGTTCGTGCTACCTTGATTATTGCAGTACACCAGGCGTCTTACCAGGCAAGACACCTTGCCATTTGCTGTTTATTTATTTTAGCTCATATTTCATGCATTATTATTATTTTTAA
Source organism: Iris pallida (assembly GCA_029216955.1). NCBI lineage: Eukaryota > Viridiplantae > Streptophyta > Magnoliopsida > Asparagales > Iridaceae > Iris > Iris pallida. Next base: position 7,807 of record JANAVB010026147.1, on the reverse strand, counting down.
TACAAAATAAACTGTGATACATGGCATAACATGTTAGAACTTACTGTTCATTTATATTTCCTGCTATGTATTATTTTTCTTACACATTAAACCTAGATTTAAAGGACCACCTTCTGTGTTGTATTTATTGGCCTTGACATATTGTAACACGAAGTTGTGTGTTGCATGTAGAACATGGACATGCGTGACTGGCTGGCCACTGGTGCGTATAAGCCGTACGATAGGAATAACCGCTAATAGAGGTTGCATGCTTAGTTTAACTTAGCGGTTATAGAAGTTTACTGTTGTGGATACAACAAAGTAGGCATTGGACGGGGAGGACAATTCCTTAGCATATGGGATTCGATGCACTTTTCCTTTTGTAACCCGTGAGCTCCGTCCGAGACGCGGGTCAGATTACCCATGATTACTGACGGCCACTGGCGTTCTGCGGAACATTTTATGCTCTTACTGATTGGGCCTCTGGTGCCCCAAGGGGGGACTATGCCGATCCTATTTAGCCAGGGCCCATGCGTAGGAAAGATTGTTCTCAACTACATTTCACTTAGAACGGTTAGGCCCCTTTATCTGTTAGGTACGAGTACTTTTGGTTTGGGTACTTGTATCTGACCGTGGCTTGGAACAATAACTTGTCGCGGACTAGTTCGTCACATCTTGTCCTTGTTTGGTTGCAGGTGTGACTTACTACTTCGATGAGAAGGTATTGAACCTTGTTGGGGTCCGGATACCATATTGGATTCATAGCATAGGAAAGATACGCTACCGTGAATTAGTTTACCATCTCCTGTCCTTGTTTGGTTGGAGGGATGGTACGCTAGTTCAATAGGTGTATATTGGACTATGTTATAATTCAATTGACTTATTTATTTGAGCAATATTTATTCAGTTTATATGGCATGATATTGTGTATCTTGTTACGTCCCTCTGAGGACCTGGTTATCTCCCCAGGTGTGTGCTCTTGTCTTTCGCAGGTGTTCTAGCTCTAGTTGTAATCATCGCTATTTCTTCAAGGATGATTGCACTTGGATCGTCTTCGCTTCGCTCGCCAAATACATTTCTTTTCTTATGTATTTTTCCTTTACTTGTTGGTAGTGGATTTGTCTCCGCCTAACATATTGTATCAAGACAATTAATTATCATTATATGATATCTTTTATTTATTTCTTTGTGTGGATGAGATTAGTTATGGTTCTACTGCATTTTACAACTTATGTATTCATACGAGGTTTTTATATATTGGAGTGTACTTCGTATGTATACAACTGGCATGTCTACGTTTCTAGTCCTACGTATTTTGGGACTGGGGAGTTACATATTTTTGTGGTGGCCCATGCAGGTCAAGTTAAATTGTTTGGTTACTTTACCGTACCAAGCAAGCCTGCGAATAGGATTAGAAGTCTAGGATCTTATCCATATACTTGACCTCGTTCCTCGATTCCATATTCGAACTATCGTTCGACGCATCACTGCATCTTGCTTGATTCCTTCTATCATTATTCGTATCTTCCCTTCGTGCTTGCTAGAGATTGACCCTACTAGTTAGATGTCCCAAACACCCTTAGCTTAATTTCTTTAAGTTGGGTAGAATACCCCACGACCTGACACACCCTTGACCATTAAGGAGAATACAAATACAATTATCTAGACCATAGAGACTAGAAATTTAACCCATTTGGTCAACCAAGTCTTGGTCAATAAAACTGTAGAATGATTGTATAGGAATAAACAAGACCTATATTCTTATGACTCTTAGACTATTCACATTGGTTCTTATTTTATCTACCATCGTGCCTATGTTTTACTATTTAGACTAACGATGCTAATATAGCCCAGTATTTGCAAGCTAAATTTTTATCGAGCTTGATCAAGGCATATGCTATTGAGCAGCAGCTCACTAACATATTGTCTAATCAGAACCGGTGCATGATGGTCTGATCAACCGAGTGCACTTTGGTTCGCTTTTGTCTAATATTCTACGTGGATGGAACATAATTGAACTTGACCTTTAGAATCCTATCTACAACTGCCTTGACGATTCTTTTAAAATTTATACAGCCGCCTTTGAACCACGTATTCGTAATTGATGATGTCGATATTTGAACTCTATATTGCTTTCCGCCTTCACCTATTTTAGAAGGACGAAGGCGCTTGTTCTTAAATTTTTCTCTAGCTATCCTATCTCTTATGACCATTAACACTCAATGTTGCTATATCTCCATCCTAAACTACTTTTCTTTTCTCGGTCCTATCATGACCTTCTAATCGCTTAATTTAGAAGTGAACCTAACCGCTCTCTTAATCGTGCCCTCAACCTACTCTCAAGGAACCATGTCTTTAAGTTCTCAAATTTATTTTCTCTTGTTACTATAATATTCTTATTGCATGTTATCTTATTTTAACCTTAACCCTTACTAACCCATGATTATCCTCGCCATTATTGAATTCGTGATTTCCTAATGCATGTTTACGTCACGAATGATTGTTCCTCACCAATACCCCCTTGTGTCTTCTCACCCCCTATAAATTCTTAATTTCGAGGACGAAATTCTTTTAAGTTGGGTAGGATGTAAAACCCCTAAATTTTTCTACTATATTTTTTTAAAATAAATTTGGTAATAATTTTTATTTAGTATTGTACATCGTGTAGTTGTATTGTACATCGCGCACGGAAATTCGTTTTTCGGATTTGCTCGACGAGTGCGATTATGTGCGAGCGTACATATTTTTAGAAAAATATTTTTTCTATTTTTATAGTTTTAAAATAATGTATATAATAGTTATTTTTAGCTATCATACCAAAGTTTCCAAGTTATTATTTTATTTATAAAAAGTCTTTTGTTTATAATAGTTATTAATAATAAATAATATTTTTCGTGCATACATATATATATTTCATAAATATTTAATAGTTTATTTTTAAATAATAATGCAATTTTGAAATTAGATATTATTATAATTTTAGTGTTCATAAAAATATATTTTAAAATGGTTGATAATTGTTAAAATTAATTATGATGATTTACAATTTGAATTTATGGATGTAGATGTCTCTATATTTAATTTGGATTGGATTTGAGATTTATTTGAATTGTTTTAAAAATTATTTAATTAAATAGATGAATTATCTAAGGGGTTTAAATATTCCTAATCCTTGTCCAACTGGAAATTTCCACATCCTATAAATAGTCAGGTACTCCTCCATAAATTTCTCACATCCACAAAAATTTCTCTCCACCCATACTGTCGGGCATCGTGTCCATGTCAATATCTTAACCCCCTGCCTCCACCACCATCGTTCCTAAACCCTAATCCTAACCCCCTGCCTCCACCACCATCGTCAGAATGCCGCGACTACACCCGACCAACCCTTCCTCCTAGCCAACCTCCAGCGACTGCACCTCGCCTCTCTGGTCACGGCACCACCACCATCATCGCTGCATCATCGTGGCCTCCTCCTCTCCCGGCCAGACTCGAGCCCGACCCCATCCATCTTCCATCAACGCAGCCACCGTCTCCCGGTCACCAGAACTGCCACCCTCGTCGACCGGCCATCACCGACCACCCGCTGCCCCATCAACCCAACCACCACTGTCACCAGCAGCACCGTCCCTGCGACCACGACCCACGTCATCTACTCTCCAATACTAGAATCGCCACCGCCCAACCACCTTCTAGACCTCGCCATCCCGGCGTCCCCGTCACACAAACCCCCATAACCACCATCACTAGTCATCACCAGCCACTGCCACCGCGACCTGCCACCACTGCGACCGTCCGCGGCCATCAAAACCCAAAAACCCCCAAAAAAATTTAAACACCACCACCACCGCCTTACCAGTCGTCCGCCGCAGCCTCGCCTCCGCTCGTGAACGAGCCATCGCCGACTCCCTCTCCGACCGAGCTTCCACCGAGAACCTCGTCCGCCACACACCGCCCGCCGAGGGGGCTCCTCCCCATCCGCTCTCGAGCTCGCCTCCAGCACGCCGCGCCACGGCCGCACTCCGCCCGAGCCTCGTCACCCTCTCCCGCCGGTCGCCCACAGCTCCTTTTCCCTCCGCTAACTCCTCTTTCCCCCTCCAGTTTTCTCTCGCTCCCTCTCTAAAGTCCTTCCGCTCCCCAAATCTCACTTTCCTCTCTCCCCCTCATTTTTTCTTTTATTTCGAAGAACAGCAGTAGTAGTTGACTGCTGCACTGGTGCGTTTTTTTATTTGTTCTGTTGCTTTTTTGTTTGGTTTAGTTTTTATTTGTTTTTTCTTCTTCTTCTTCTTCTTCTTCTTTAGTAATTATTATTATTATTATTATTATTATTATTATTATTATTATTATTATTATTATGGTTGAAATAGATACAGTTAACATTTTATATGGATATTGTAATATTTTCATATAGTTGTTATTCCATACAATGTATATGATAAGTAATAATAGTAACAAAATAGAGTTTTAGGTTGCCTATATTTTAAATGGGTTTTTTGAAGTATATAAATATTTTTGTAATATTTTTGTTAAATTAAAATTTAGTTTTATTATAAAATAAATTGCTAGATTCCAAAATATTATCTAAATCTGTTTTGACCGTTAAAGTGTAGTTTCCAAACTATAAAATAAATTCATATGTATTTTATTTACCTAAACTATTTCAACTAATAAAATATAGTCTTACCTAGAAAACCTATTTGATAAACTTACAGTATTTTAGGATGAAACAAATTTTTTCGATTTTCAAGTATTTCCTAAAAACATAGTTTGACTAATAAAAACCTAGTTTTAAATATTATAAATATTTCCTAAAATAGTATTTTGACAATTTGCCGAAAACTGTTTTCTTGACTTTAAGTATATTTTTGTATTTTTCCTATAAATATTTTGACTCATGAAAACTAGTTTTTAGGAATTATAAATATTTTCTAAAACTTGTATTTATCAATTATTTCTTTGATTTTTCCTATGTCCGTAACCAGTCCTATTATTCCTATTCCTTCGCCCATTTCGAGACTACCTTATGTCGGACCCAACTAATTTGACCGTCTGGACCCAATGGAACCGTCCGTGCCGACATCAGAGGTCACCTTGCATAGTTGTTGCACCGAAGTCGCAGTTCGTGCCACCTTGATCATTGCAGTACACCAGGCGGCTTACCAGGCAAGACACCTTGCCATTTGCTGTTTATTTATTTAGCTCATATTTCATGCATTATTTATTATTTTCTTTATGCAAAATAAACTGTGATACATGGCATAACCTGTTAGAACTTACTGTTCATTTATATTTTCTGCTATGTATTATTTTTCTTACACATTAAACCTAATTTAAGGGACCACATTGTGTGTTGCATTCATTGGCCTTGACATTGTAACACGAAGTTGTGTGTCGCATGTAGAACATGGACATGCGTGACTGGCTGGCCACCGGTGCGTATAAGCCGTGCGATAGGAATAACTGCTAATAGAGGTTGCATGCTTAGTTTGACTTAGCGGTTATAGAAGTTTACTGTTGTGGATACAACAAAGTAGGCATTGGGGGGGAGGACAATTCCTTAGCGTATGGGCTTCGATGCACTTTCCTTTTGTAACCCGTGAGCTCCGCCGGAGACGCGGATCAGATTACCCATGATTACTGACGGCCACTGGCGTTCTGCGGAATGTTATGCTCTTACTGATTAGGCCTCTGGTGCCCCAAGGGGACTACGCCGATCCTATTTAGCCAGGGCCCATGCATAGAAAGATTATTCTTAACTACATTTCACTTAGAACGGTTAGGCGCCTTTATCCGTTAGGTACGAGTACTTTTGGTTTGGATACTTGTATCTGACCATGGCTTGGAACAATAACTTGTCGCAGATTAGTTGTCATATCTTGTCCTTGTTTGGTTGTTGGTGTGACTTACTACTTCGATGAGAAGGTATTGAACCTTGTTGGGGTCCGGATACCATATTAGATTCAAAGCATGGAAAGATACGCTACCGTGAATTAGTTTACCATCTCTTGTCCTTGTTTGGTTGGGGGATGGTATGCTAGTTCAATAGGTGTGTATTGGACTATGTTATAATTCAATTGACTTATTTATTTGAGCAATTTTATTCAGTTTATATGGCATGATATTTGTCTTGTTACGTCCCTCTGAGGACCTGGTTATCTCCCCAGGTGTGTGCTCTTGTCTTTCGCAGGTGTTCTAGCTCTAGTCGTGATCATCGCTATTTCTTCGAGGATGATTGCACTTGGATCGTCTTCGCTTCGCTCGCCAAATACATTTCTTTTCTTATGTATTTTTCCTTTACTTGTTGGTAGTGGATTTGTCTCCGTCCAATATATTGTATCAAGATAATTAATTATCATTATATGATATCTTTTATTCATTTCTTTGTGTGATGAGATTATTTATGTTCTACTGCTATTTTACAGCTTATGTATTCATACAAGTTTTCCATATATTGGAGTATACTTCGTATGTATACAGCCGGCATGTCTACGTTTCTAGTCCTACGTATTTTGGGACTGGGGCGTTACAGCTGCAGAAGGAGCTTCTTCGAGAACTTGGTCGGGGGCAATAGTTTTGCGCATCGACGCCTTGTGAGTCCTCTTTAGGCTGGCTCGCTTCTGAGATGGACTGGCTCCAGTCAGAGAGCAATTCTTGAAAGGCTTATTGGTCGAAGCGAACTACAAGCATCTACTGTGTAGAGCCGAGCTTGGATGCGTCAGATTGCGTCACCAACTTCTCATCGGAAGAGAAGGATGTCCCCAGCAGAGTCGCCATCATGTTTGCCATAAAAATCGAAGACAGGTATTACAGAATATTGAACTTGATTGCAAACTCGCTTGTACAAAGGAAAGCCTAGAAAGAAATCCTAGGAAACAATCTAAGTACAATTGTTTAGTTTTGATTCTAGGGGTGATGATGGAGGCTCGGGAAAGTGCTATCAACTCTGCTTACTCCGTGGACTATCTGATGCAGTCTCTAGCTCGTGAAAAAATTACTTTTCTCTTGAAGGTTGCCCGCCTTTGCAGGGGTGTGGCACGCTGCTATTTATAATAGGATGTATTTTTGAGCCGTATAGACGGCTTGCAGCCACGTGACTGATTAGCACGCAAAGACCCGCTCTTGGGCTGCCAATTTTTGATTTATTGGGATTTTGTTGTAGCAAATCTAGGTATTTAAGGACTTGGTCAGTTTGTCACGTGTCCCGTTGCGTATGGTTTCCTCAGTCTTGGATCATGTGGGGCCGCATGAGACTCATGCGGCTTGGATAACAGTTACTCTTGGCTGTATGAAGTTGGGAAACTTTGGGCCACATAAGCTGAGCTGCATAAGGTTCATGCAGCTTGGATGACACTCTTTTGGCCGCATGGAGGTATACGAATCCTGCTTTTGGGTGACGTCTGACGTCTTATCTTTCTTGTCGAAGTGTCAGAACTGTCATGTTTTGGCAGGACTTGTCAACTTTATTGGTCGAACTGCTCCTCTTTGGCCGCATATTTTCTTTCTACAGTTGTTTGTCGATGGGCCGCATATGTCTTTGAACAGTCATGCGGCTTTCCATGCGGACCAGTTTGGCCCGAAGTATATGCGCAATTTTAATCCGTATGAACCCATATTTTTCATGCTTCTACAGAGCGGGTCTTCGAGTCATCGTTGCATGGCTAAGTCCGAACGTCGCTGGCGTTCGATTCCTCCGATTGACTGAGCGGGATGGGGCACTACAAATTTAATTTGCATCATGTGCGTCAAAAATTGAGTTCCAAAATTAAGAAAAACTCGATTTTCTGGATTTAGAAACTGTCCCGAAATCCAAGTTGGCAGTCGATTTGCA